>JAVTVY010039766.1:0-18050 GCA_036873755.1 Hanleya hanleyi | reverse complement strand
AGAGCAGTTATTGTCGATCATGTTTGAGTTGTTTTTCGGTCGTTAATTTTACCGGGATTGAATCGCGATATCATGTTGTATCCATAATGATTCGATAATTTAGAAACGATCGCGAATCGAAAGATTAACCGGCAACATTCACTCACACGTTATAAAACCTCGACTCCTCTATGTAGTTCATGTTACGTTGCACGAACCCGTGATATCATAACTGAGCTAGATTGGCTGTTGAGTCTATATTAGGGAGTTATCGTGCGGTAATATCTATCAAGATGTAATGAACGAAGACATTTTCCGTCCCAAGTGCTCTACAACTTCAACCTTTTGAAATAAATAACTGTCAGTGAAGCGATGCCAACAGGGCATTTAATCAGATATCGGGTACTAAGCCTTTGTCCGAGCTTTTAATCAGTGACTGCTTGTCATAAGCATTGATGAATTGATTGAAACGCATTTATACCTTACTAATGTGAACTAAATGTCGCTTTCTTTTCTGACAATATCTTATTAATATTGACAATTTATCGCACGGTCGCTTCGCTGACAACGCTGAGTCACGAAGAGAGGCGGAAGTGGTTTTCTGCCCACGTTGACGGAAGAAGCTGGAGATGTTCACATAATATTTCTCAACAGCACGATCTGCTTTCAACAGCTTTAATGGACATATAAAATATTAAAGCCCCAACGAATTATACTGACAACAAAGGAGAGGACGTTGCGCGTTTCCTGAGGTATTGGCGCGATTTAGAGTCCCAAAACGAAATTTTATGTAGAAATATTTCAGTTAGCTTATCCTGTTTTATGCTCGGACACTAGGCCTTTCAAAAGGCAGACGCTTTCAAAAACAGATTATTTCAAAGCCCGTTCCTTCTCATTCGCCAAACATTATATAGCCGATCTTCTTGTTGTGGATAATAGCTGTATAACTGACACAGTGAAGGATATATATCCACCTTCACTGGATTTGAAGGAAACTACAGAAAGCCCTAACGGTACATCTTATTTAGACATCGTAAACCATTCCTATCTGGGCAGTAGTAATATATCAGAAGGGCCTGCATATGGCGTATACATATCTCGCCTAGTAGCATTTGCTAGATCCTGTGTTAATTGTGGCGATTTTAATCAACGTCACAAAACATCATTGCAGAAACTTGTAAACAGGGCTATATCACAAGCGCCTCCACTCGAATGTTCACAAATTTGGCGATACATATCGCATGCTGCTAGCAAAATACGAGCGCAGCCTGCAAGATATATGGAGTTAAGTTTCGTAACTTGTGTCTAATTCCGCTTAACCCGGGGCTAGGGGCCGTATGCACCCATGTACTTGAAGATCGTCATGGTGCTCATATGAACAGTCAGGGTCAAAGCGTGACTGAGATACATCATACTCTAGATAACGACTTTACAACGTATATCATATGGATTAAGTATACTGATCAGCAATACGGATTTGATATTTTTGGAACATCATGATGTCTTGCTGGCATAATTAAAACATGTTGACCGCTTCTGTCTTGCAGGAAGTTAGCCTAGTTTTATATACTATGATTATCCTTTTAATTTGAAGCTAATGTTATTATATAAATCAGGTCTTTGGATTTTGGGCGCGGAAATTCTTTAATGGATGACCGCTGAATATTGAATAACGAACTAGACGCGTGTTTATGAAAGGATTTTGAATAACAACATCTTGAAGTAGCGAATGTATGCAAAATCGTCTATTTCGAGATGAAAACAGCACAGACTGCCCCGTAGAGATAAGTAGCCAGTCCAGAACGAAGATACCCCAAAATATTTGATGTGACAATAGCTAGTTGTTGCCCGAAAGCTTGTTTAGTTCTGGACTGGGTTCAAATGTTTACAAGTGTACGTAAAGAAGGAGCGGATGGTTTTGCAGAAGTCTACTACTTTCAGATGATGTTATCAAAAAATCCTAAGATACAGTGTATGAACAATTCTCAGGCCATACGACAAAATAATTCATTGCTCAGAATGTCATTGTTATCTGATATTTCACTTTGGTACATCAAACCACACCTCATGATGGCCAAAACCTCACTGAGCTGCGCCAGTTTCCCAGTGACACCAAAGTAGTAGACGGGCCCTGATGTCCTTATCTAGGTCACGTATGACGCGTTTGACGTCATCGTATGACGTCACTGGGTCGAGGTCACTCGAAAGTAGGTCAAGGTCACGCGAAAGTAGGTCGAGGTCACGCGAAAGTAGGTCGAGGTCACGTGAAAGTAGGTCGAGGTCAATCGAAATAGGTCGAATGACGTAAGAAATCGACCTAATTGGGCGGTATGACGTAATAGTGTTACATAATTAGGGTTTTGGGTCGTCATGACCTGGGTCGCGTCGACCTTTAAGGGGTCGTGATCGGGTTACCGGGTCGAGTGACGTCTATATTTAGCAGTCACGTCTATTTTTAGCAATCCCTTTGTTAGCTAGGAATAAAGACATCACGTGACCCGTTGATGGCGATTAAGATAAAAGGCGAGTGTTCGTTTGTCACAAGCCTCTGGCGCACGAAGGTGCGTCTTTTATGTAATTGGAGCGATCGGTATTTCCAGTCCGCATACCATGGACGACGAGAAAACAGTGGATGAGGGTAAGTTCGCATTATCAGTCGTTAGTTCCTTTGAGAAAATATGAAAGCGGTTTCTTCTCAAAACATCTAACGCCCGAATCATAGCGTGTCTATTTTCGACATCGTAAACTATCCCTTTCTGGATAGTAATATTCCAGTGGGACCTGCATATGGCGTATACATATCTCGCTTAGTAGCATTTGCTAGATCCTGTGTTAAATGTGATGATTTTAATCAACGTCACAAAACATTGCTGCAGAAACTTATAAAACAGGGCTATTCCACCAAGCGCCTCCACTCAAAATTTCTCAAATTTGGCGATACATATCGCATGCTGATAGCAAAATACGAACGTAGCGTGCAAGATCTATGGCGCTATGTTTCGTAACATGTGTCTAATTCCGCTTAACCCGGGGCTAGGGGCCGTATGAACCCATGTACTTCAAGATCCTCATGGTACTCATATGAACAGTCACAATCAAAGCGTGACTGAGGTACATCATTTTTAGATGACGACTATAACGAATATTATGGATTAAGAATACTGATCAGCGATACGGATTTGATATTTTGGAACATCATGATGTCTTGCCGGCATCATTGAAAATTGTTGACCGCTTCTCTCTTGCAGGAAACAAGCCTATGTTTATGTATACTTTTGTCTTTTTGAATTTGGTGCTAATACTGTTATATGGAAATGGAATAGGTCTTTGGATTATGGACGGGGATATTCTCTAATGGACGACGGCTGGATTATGAATGACGGACTAGACGCTTGTAATTTCATCCTGGTGAACGGTTGATAAAAACTAAGTCAACAACGTGTATTAGAGTAAACGATATATATTTTTTTTTAATTTTTTTAAAATTCACCCCATTCCCCCCTCCCCAAACACACATCTTCACTTCGAGTTATTTCACGTTTATTCTATTGTCTGTTTTTGTTTTCCCTCCACAGCGTTTCTTCTAGATACGATATGTACTCTCTCTGCGTCCGGTCCCTGTTTTCCAATTCTATTATCCGTAGTCTCATCTCGTCTCTGAGGAAAAACAAAAAGGAATTTCTATTAAATAATCTAATACGGTGCGCATGACAAATCTTGTTGAGCGTAGTATAGTAGAACGAATTTACTGTACAGTTAAAGGTCAACTGTTCTTCAAAAAACTGAACCAATGGACTTCCGATCGAACTCAAACTGACCCCCGGTATCGCTTACGGTCGTGATTAGAACATACTTCCTCCAACATAAATTATCATTTCCCTTATTCACACGAATGATGGTTACTCACAATGTCGCCGTGTTAATTTTGGTGGTATCTTCAACTCACTGGGTGGTTGAGGACGAGACGTCGTTACACACGATGACACCGCTTCCATCGCCTTCTATGACGATGACATCATCCTCGTCATCCGAGATGACAATTAGGACGGGGTCCTCGTCAACGGGATCGTTCATTCTGTAAATACAAGATAATCGCTAAATGATTAGGCGGAAACTGAGTGACATATGTTAAGTGGCGTATACTTAAATATAGGTAAATATTTAGAAAAATGTACGAAAATCAGAGACCAGTGAAACAATAGTAGCCCACTCGCCGCTGTATATGACTCTAGGTTATACCAATAAGCCATGTAGCTTAGGAAAATAAACTTACTTACTTACTACGATCATTTAGTCATAAATTAACTAGGTCTCGAGAGTTCACGGCAATGTGCTACACTCTACGAACACTGGATTATAGGAAAGATATGATAAACACAATATCCATTGATCTTGTCGGCATCGTTGAAAACTGATGACCACTTTCATCTTTTAAATAACTCCAATTTGCTTTTTTTATATATCTGTTATGATAATTTAGGTTCTAATATAATTAATGAAACCGGTCTTTTGGGTGTTGAGCCTTGGGAAGCACTTATAGGGCGACGGCTGTCTAATGAGGTTTACATACCCTAGTACATCGTCGAACAAGCTGTACGAAATTTCGGATGATGGCGGCGACGAGTAACTCGTGGGAGTATCGGGCCTGTTATACCCGGAGTCGGAACCGTATTGACTGAAAAAAGAGTATGTTTGAAAAAATATATCGTAGAAATACTTTCTGTACGACATTACACTAAGCCGCTGTTCTTATCCTAAGTGTATAAAACCGGGGTATAACCTACAGTCGATCGAAATAAAAACACAGGTCATTTCATTCCGGTGTTTATATAATTTACAATTTATATACACGCAGAAAGACGGTTATATTCGAAAAAAACAAAACAACTCACTCGTCATTTAAGTTGAAGGCGGCCATCGTGAATTCAACCTTGTTCCTCGTCAAGAATTGTGATATACTGGTAGTTCGCGAACACGCGTATTTTATAGCATCCTAATAAAGCTAAAGCGGTTTTCTCACGCCATCACATACAATAGGGGTCAACCATCTTTGACCGATGAATTCGACTTCTCGTGGTCACTAAGGGTAACGCAGGTGCTCCGTTGTTCCGCCACACGTGGGAAAAGGTAGGGAGACAATAGCATCATACCTTCGTTTCAACTACGCGGTCCGTATTAACTCGAGTTTGTGTGCGTCGATTTGTTAAAAGCAAAAATCTGTAAAAATCTGTACAAACAGTTGGAATGTCAAATCGGCAAAAAGCAATATGTTAAAGATGCAGATACTGATATGTGTTTTGAAAGAATATTATCAAGATCCAATAATACACTATATTAGCGCATACATTATGTAAATTAAGAGCAGGTCTTCACATGTCTCCATAACCTCCCAACTGTTTTATAATATCGATGATACATGTTTGTCAGAATTAGTCTACGCATATGTAGGAAATAGGAGAGGAATAACTGATATCTCGGACATATAACTTTTATAGTAAAGACTTTGTGTATGCAGTGTACACAATTTGTTCATTTGACAAACTACCTTTATTATAGTTCACCGAAGCGTAGAATGTGTGCACGTGTATTCGCTGTTAAAATTACTTGTGTATACATACTGTCTTGTTACACGATTAATATTCGTTCCCAAAAAGTTGAGAGTTTTTTTTCCCGACTTCTTTAAAACGTGATTTACCATACCCGAGATCCCGCATATCGAACGATATCATTATGTCCGTGAAAGAAACAGGGATTGACGAACGAGTAAACCAACGCCTCTCGCAGACTTGAAAGTACAAACGGTAAGTGAAAAGAAAATAATCTGGCAAAAGTTATTTTCGTGATAATCAGAAATAAATATGTAATATTATGTGAAAAAAAGAAAAGAAATATATTTGTATACGAATTGTCCGTAAGTTACATTATGCTGATCAAATCGTATTACATGTACAATGTTCTGGTTTCATTCGACGATGAAATGATATGTATACGACTAAGCTAAATAACAGGATTGTCCCCCTTCTTTTCTACATGGCAGAGTCACAAATGTACATACATATACAAATGCCACGAGCGACCAAAAAATCAATTTTCTAAATGAATCTTTGTACAATGACAAGAACAAATCTTGTTTCTTATATATCGATTAGGTCGCTGTTATGAGTCTTTGTCCATCGACATCAGCTTGTCTGCGTATGACTGTATATAGTGTCGGGTTTCTATAATGTTTTTTTTTAACTTTAGCATTCATAAAACTTCTCGAATAAACTCCGATTATGTTAAATTTGCAAAACTGGGCCTCTTTCCGTTTCCTATCATACATACAATGGTTATGCCGATTCGGCCTTTCCTATATCGGCATATCATTGGACTGTCTATGCAATTTGTGTTGTTCTACGTGTTGGGGATAAAATGGTTTGATGAGCTGAGGAAATTTCACATTCCACTGGGGCCTGCTGAGAGAGTGGGGAGTGGGTGTTTCTCCAGAAAAAATATAAAAAGCGGAACACGGACTTTATCCCTAAACCAGGAGAAAACACCTATCAACCCTATCCAAAAGGGGTCATATCGGTCCCCGGGCTTATCGTGCCCTGGGTGCATGTAAAATCAGGATTTTCCCTGAAAATATAAAAAAAACAAACAAAAAAACCCACGGACTTTACCCCTAAACTAGGGGAAAACCACTATCAAGGACGTACTTGTAGCAACGACCGCCAACGCCAACCTTAACGCTTCAACGCCCTGGTGAAATAGCTCAGAAGTTCTGAATTTCTAGATATTTCATGGAATTGTCACTAATTCTTCGAAAAATGCAGTGACGCCCGTCAACGCTCGTAGTTACGCCTTAGCGCTCTAACATAACGCCTTGACGCCATGATATAGACCGGAGAGAGAACAACAACAATAACAAGGATGATACTTGAGACAACAACAATTTTTTTTCATATAGTTTATTTTCCCCAATGTTACATCATACCCACGCTGGGGGAGCCGCGTTGGGTATGTTTACAACTCAAAAAGACTCTTGCCCAATCAGAAGCCATCATTTACATCTGTCCTATTCGATCCTGTCCGTTAGATGTATTCTTGTCCAATCAAAAGTGGCCATTTCAGAAAGTTTCATCTTTGCTCGGTGTGACCTAAGCTTCGTCGGGCAGGCCTGGATATTCTTCGGGCAGCATGTCCTGAAACAGTTGTTTGCGCATTCTGATCGCATTTACCAGGGCCTCGGTGGGTGGTAGCCCCATAGCCTCTTCCAAGTGACGCTTGGTCTTCATGATGGACCTGTGCGTGGGATCGCCTTTCATTTCGAGCGGTAGTAAGGTATACTGTTCATAGATTGTCATGGCCGTTTTCCTTATGCGGGGGCGCATTTGGGTGTACGCCTGTTGTAAATTACCCTCTCCGGCGTCCTCGATCGCTGCAGCGTAAGTATTGATAGCTGCTGTCACAATACGATCCCAGAAGGTAGGTTCTGCCTCACTTTCCACGGACGTAGTCTCACTATCCGAGGTCAAGCTCTCCGTATCACTAGATAGACTCTCAGCAATCTCTGTTTCGGTATCAGTCGATACACTCTCATCAGACTCTGTATCAGCATCCGCCTCAACGAACTCCTCAGAGTCTTCAATCCCATGTATATTTTTCTGGTGTCGTATCATATCGTAATGTCTGGTAAACGTGCGTTCGCACTCAGAGCAAGTATAAGCTATGTTGACGGTTGAACTTCGACTGTGCGTGTTTTGGAAATACGCTTGCTTTTATCCACAGTAACGCCCGTCAACGCTTAGCTTAACGCTTCAACGCCCTGGTGAACTAGCTCAGAAGCCCTGATTTTCTAGATATTCCATGGAATTGCCACCGATACGTCGAAATGCAGAGACGCCCGTCAACGTCCGTCGGTACGCCTTAACGCCCGTCTCAATACCTTAACGCCCTATCTTTACGCCTTAACGCCCTTCTCAGCGCCCGGTGCCCGGTGGGGGTGGTGGTGGTGTGTGGTGGTATTCTGAAATGATGGCTTCTGATTGGTCGCTAGGACGGTCACCTCCCGTCTAACTATAAATACGGAAACACGCATGTTAGATATACATTTCTCACAACCTGTACCCGACCCTATCAAATGGAAAAGCCAGTCAATTCAAAGGCAGACGAGCAATCGTTGAAGATTGACGAAAAGGTGCCTGTCCCCGCTCGACTCCCCAAACGAGTTACCAAAAGATACCCGCCCATAACTATGGAAATGATAGATGATTTCTTCAGTGTGGGTTACAGCTCAACCAGGGGAGAGCCCGGAGATCTCCGCTACCATCGCCAGCGATGCCTGACCTGCCATGAAGGTGTACCCTTGGCCGCGTGTGATCTTTGCACGAGGAGAGAGGAGATTTTCCATTGGGCGAAGTGAATTGAACATCAGGGCACTTTTATTTCCGTGGATTTTTACATCCGTGTACATACGTGTTAGTCACTTCCGGTCACCTGGTCAAAGGTCTCTTCCGGTCACGTGACCGAAAGTGCACTCAGGGTTCAAAGGTTAATCGGCCTCCAAAAGCCCTTTATCGCTCGTTAAGGCGCTGAGACGGGCGTTAAGGCGTAAAGATAGGGCGTTAAGGTATTGAGACGGGCGTTAAGGCGTAACGACGGGCGTAGACGGGCGTCTCTGCATTTCGACGTATCGGTGGCAATTCCATGAAAATCAGGGCTCCTGAGCTAGTTCACCAGGGCGTTGAAGCGTTAAGCTAAGCGTTGACGGGCGTTACTGTCGATAAAAGCGAGCGTATTTCCAAAAACACGCGCAGTCGAAGTTCAACCGTCAACATGGCTTATACTTGCTCTGAGTGCGAACGCACGTTCACCAGACATTACGATATGATACGACACCAGAAAAATATACATGGGATTGAAGACTCTGAGGAGTCCGTTGAGGCGGATGCTGATACAGAGACTGATGAGAGTGTATCGACTGATACTGAAACAGAGATTGCTGAGAGTCTATCTAGTGATACGGAGAGCTTGACAACGGATAGTGAGCCTACGTCCGTGGAAAATGAGGCAGAACCTACCTTCTGGGATCGTATTGTGACAGCAGCTATCAATACTTACGCCGCAGCGATCGAGGACGCCGGAGAGGATAATTTACAACAGGCGTACACCCAAATGCGCCCGCGCATCAGGAAAACAGCCATGACAATCTATGAACAGTATAACTTACTACCGCTCGAAATGAAAGGCGATCCCACGCACAGGTCCATCATGAAGACCAAGCGTCACTTGGAATAGGCTATGGGGCTACCACCCACCGAGGCCCTGGTAAATGCGATCAGAATGCGCAAACAACTGTTTCACGACATGCTGCCCGAAGAATATCCAGGCCTGCCCGACGACGCTTAGGTCAAACCGAGCAAAGATGACACTTTCTGAAATGGCCGCTTTTGATTGGACAAGAATACGTCTAACGGACAGGAACGATTAGGACAGATGTAAATGGTAGCTTCTGATTGGGGAAGAGTCTCTTTTGAGTTGTAAACATACCCAACGCGGCTCCCCCAGCGTGGGTATGATGTAACATTGGGGAAAATAAATTATATGAAAAAAAAAAATTGTTGTTGTCTCAAGTGTCATCCTTGTTGTGGTTCTCTCTCCGGTCTATATCATGGCGTCAAGGCGTTATGTCAGAGCGTTAAGGCGTAACTACGAGCGTTGACGGGCGTCACTGCATTTCGAAGAATTAGTGACAATTCCATGGATTATCTAGAAAATCAGAACTTCTGAGCTATTTCACCAGGGCGTTGGAGCGTTAAGCTCGGCGTTGGCGGTCGTTGCTACAAGTACGCTCTTGATAGTGGTTTTCCCATAGTTTAGGGGGTAAAGTCCGTGTTCCGTTTTTTATATTTTTTTTCTGGAGAAACTTTTACATGCACCCACCCATGCACCCAGGCCCCGATAAGCCAGGGGACCGATATTAGCCCTTTGGGATAGGGTTGATAGGAGTTTTTCCCTAGTTTAGCGGTAAAGTCCGTGTTCCGCTTTTTATATTTTTTCTGGAGAAACTTTTACATACACCCACTCCCCCCCCACTCTCTCAGCAGGCCCCAGTGGAATGTGAAATTTCCTCAGCTCATCAAAGCATTTTACCCCACCACGTAGAACAACACGAATTACATAGACAGTCAAATGATATACCGCTATAGGAAAGGCCGAATTGGCCTAACCATAGTATGTATGATAGGAAACGGAAAGAGGCCTAGTTTTGCAAATTTAACATAATCGGAGTTTATTCGAGAAGTTTTATGAATACTAAAGTTAAAAAAAAAACATTATAGAAACCCGACACTATGTAGGCCTACAGTCATACGCAGACAAGCTGATGTCGATGGACAAAGACCCATAACAGCGACCTAATCGATATATAAGAAACAAGATTTGTTCTTTGTACAAAGATTCATTTAGTAAATTGATTTTTTGGTCGCTCGTGGCGACACAACATATCATATGTACATTTGTAACTCTATACGCCATGTAGAAAAGAAGGGGACAATCCTGTTATTTAGCTTAGTCGTATACATATCATTTCATCGTCGAATGAAACCAGAACATTGTACATGTAATACGATTTGATCAGCATAATGTAACTTACGGACAATTCGTATACAAATATATTTCTTTTCTTTTTTTCACATAATATTACATATTTATTTCTGATTATCACGAAAATAACTTTTGCCAGATTATTTTCTTTTCACTTACCGTTTGTACTTTCAAGTCTGCGAGAGGCGTTGGTTTACTCGTTCGTCAATCCCTGTTTCTTTCACGGACATAATGATATCGTTCGATATGCGGGATCTCGGGTATGGTAAATCACGTTTTAAAGAAGTCGGAAAACAAAACTCTCAACTTTTTGGGAACGCATATTAATCGTGTAACAAGACAGTATGTATACACGAGTAATTTTAACAGCGAATACACGTGCACACATTCTACGCTTCGGTGAACTATAATAAAGGTAGTTTGTCAAATGAACAAATTGTGTACACTGCATACACAAAGTCTTTACTATAAAAGTTATATGTCCGAGATATCAGTTATTCCTCTCCTATTTCCTACATATGCGTAGACTAATTCTGACAAACATGTATCATCGATATTATAAAACAGTTGGGAGGTTATGGAGACATGTGAAGACCTGCTCTTAATTTACATAATGTATGCGCTAATATAGTGTATTATTGGATCTTGATAATATTCTTTCAAAACACATATCAGTATCTGCATCTTTAACATATTGCTTTTTGCCGATTTGACATTCCAACTGTTTGTACAGATTTTTACAGATTTTTGCTTTTAACAAATCGACGCACACAAACTCGAGTTAATACGGACCGCGTAGTTGAAACGAAGGTATGATGCTATTGTCTCCCTACCTTTTCCCACGTGTGGCGGAACAACGGAGCACCTGCGTTACCCTTAGTGACCACGAGAAGTCGAATTCATCGGTCAAAGATGGTTGACCCCTATTGTATGTGATGGCGTGAGAAAACCGCTTTAGCTTTATTAGGATAGCTATAAAATACGCGTGTTCGCGAACTACCAGTATATCACAATTCTTGACGAGGAACAAGGTTGAATTCACGATGGCCGCCTTCAACTTAAATGACGAGTGAGTTGTTTTGTTTTTTTCGAATATAACCGTCTTTCTGCGTGTATATAAATTGTAAATTATATAAACACCGGAATGAAATGACCTGTGTTTTTATTTCGATCGACTGCAGGTTATACCACGGTTTTATACACTTAGGATAAGAAAAGCGGCTTAATGTAATGTCGTACAGCAAGTATTTCTACGATATATTTGTCAAACATACTCTTTTTTCAGTCAATACGGTTCCGACTCCGGATACAACATGCCCGATACTCCCACGAGTTACTCGTCGCCGCCATCATCCGAAATTTCGTACAGCTTGTTCGACGATGTACTAGGGTATGTAAACCTCATTAGACAGCCGTCGCCCTATAAGTGCTTCCTAAGGCTCTACATCAAAAAGACCTGTTTCATTAATTATATTATCATAACAGATATATAAAACAATAATTGGAGTTATTTAAAAGATGAAAGTGGTCATCAGTTTTCAACGTTGCCGACAAGATCAATGGATATTGTGTTTATCATATCCGTCTCGTAATTCAGTGTTCGTAGAGTGTAGCACATTGCCGTGAACTCTCGAGACCTAGTTAATTTATGACTAAATGATCGTAGTAAGTAAGTAAGTTTATTTTCCTAAGCTACATGGCTTATTGGTATAACCTAGAGTCATATACAGCGGCGAGTGGGCTACTATTGTTTCACTGGTCTCTGATTTTCGTACATTTTTCTAAATATTTACCTATATTTAAGTATACGCCACTTAACATATGTCACTCAGTTTCCGCCTAATCATTTAGCGATTATCTTGTATTTACAGAATGAACGATCCCGTTGATAATGACCCCGTCCTAATTGTTATCTCGGATGACGAGGATGATGTCATCGTCATAGAAGGCGATGGAAGCGATGTCATCATGTGTGACGACGTCTCGTCCTCAACCACCCCTCGAGTTGAAGATACTACCTTAATTAAAACGGCGACATTGCGAGTAACCATCATTCGTGTGAATAAGGGAAATGATAATTCATGTTGGAGGGAGGGGAGTATGCTCTAATCACGACCGTAAGTGATCTTTTACCGGGGGTCAGTTTGAGTTCGATCGGAAGTCCATTGGTTCAGTTTTTTGAAGAACAGTTGACCTTTAACTGTACAGTAAATTCGTTCTACTATACTACGCTCAACAAGATTTGTCATGCGCACCGTATTAGATTATTTATTAGAAATTCCTTTTTGTTTTTCCTCAGAGACGAGATGAGACTACGGATAATAGAATTGGAAAACAGGGACCGGACGCAGAGAGAGTACATATCGTATCTAGAAGAAACGCTGTGGAGGGAAAACAAAAACAGACAATAGAATAAACGTGAAATAACTCGAAGTGAAGATGTGTGTTTGGGGAGGGGGGATTGGGGTGAATTTTAAAAAAATAAAAAAATATATATATCGTTTACTCTAATACACGTTGTTGACTTAGTTTTTATCAACCGTTCACCAGGATGAAAGACACGCTATGATTCGGGCGTTAGATGTTTTGAGAAGAAACCGCTTTCATATTTTCTCAAAGGAACTAACGACTGATAATGCGAACTTACCCTCATCCACTGTTTTCTCGTCGTCCATGGTATGCGGACTGGAAATACCGATCGCCCCAATTACTTAAAAGACGCACCTTCGTGCGCCAGAGGCTTGTGACAAGCGAACTAGAAAACGCTCGCCTTTTATCTTAATCGTCGTCAATGAGTCACGTGATGTATCTATTTATAGATAACAAAGGGATTGCTAAAAATAGACGTGACTGCTAAATATAGACGTCACTCGACCCGGTAACCCGATCACGACCCCTTAAAGGTCGACGCGACCCAGGTCATGACGACCCAAAACCCTAATTACGTAACACTATTACGTCATACCGCCCAATTAGGTCGATTTCTTACGTCATTCGACCTATTTCGATTGACCTCGACCTACTTTCACGTGACCTCGACCTACTTTCGCGTGACCTCGACCTACTTTCACGTGACCTCGACTGACCTCGACCTACTTTCACGTGACCTTGACCTACTTTCGCGTGACCTCGACCCCAGTGACGTCATACGATGACGTCAAACGCGTCATACTTGACCTAGATACTTCCAACAGGGCCCTATTACTACTTACTGATAGTAACACAGTACTGATACTGTATAACTGGGTCTCAAACTAAAAGCTAGTGAACTATCTGGTAGTGTGAATACAATTATTCCATGTTGAGTACAATTTGTTCCCATGTATGGTGGAATGTCTGAACTCTCAAATGAAAATGTGTTATACATGTACATATCTCAAGTTTGAGGAACAGACATGGTTGCAATTAAGATATAATCAAAGAAATTTCATTAAAATTATTGGATCTAAGTATTTTACAAAAGTAGCTTTAAAAAAGGCCTTCCTGGTGGGAACTGTTTTCTTTTGGGAGAAATCAAGTGTATGGAAACAGAGTCCACATCTAGCATTGACTCAACAGTGACATGTTTAAAGGGTCTTAATTTATTTTCTTCGGGTAGAATTTATTTAGATAAAGTAACTTTGATCATAATGTGAAAATATCAGCACATACTTGAAGTTTTCCTCCAGTGTTTTTCCCTTTCGAATATATATTGACTATATATCACTTTGGGATATAATTTAAACAAACAAAAACATTGTATTTATGAACAAAATGTGTCTAAATATTTCTTGTCATTTCAAATCTTTCTCCATTTTGATTCCCTGATTAGGGGATACAGAATCACTGCCATGAAGTGTGTCGGTGTTTCACAGATTTACATTAATACATAACTCCAAAACCATTCATTCAATCTCGTCACTTCAAATCTTCAACATATTCTCAAATAGCTATCCACTGTCAGATTTTGAGACCACTGTTTTAATTTTCAAGGCCACAGCACCGTAAAAGTCAGCAGCACTCCAAAATTCAGTTTACTCATATTTCTCATTTCCCATGTCAATATCAGAAATTAAAAAAAACACTCTCAATTGAAGTTGCCTCAAAATTTTACTGAATTGAGCAAATAGCTCTATCAGTATTTAAAAACTCAGCAAAGTTTATTTTATTTTTTTTTAAATCTAACCTGATTGCATTGGTGAGCTTATATGTCTGCTTAGGGACAAAGTTCTACCAGAAGGATTTGAAATAATGGCTGAATTAAGATAGATCATACTTGTATATTAGTATATTGATTTGTAAGTTCTACTTCAAACATTTAAAAAATGTTTAATTGGTGAGAGATATCATGTACATATGAATCCGGGAACTTATGTTCATCTATGACATATACCAAGCCATTTTCATTGAAGGTAAATATGTTGAAGCCATTAATTTAGAAACTGATTAGATGTGTACAAAATATATTAGTACATGGTCCCATCAGGCACATCATTGGCATGAATGATCTGAATTTTCATATTCAAATTTCAGCTAAGATAAGCGAAAAATAAAACAGCAATGCCAAAGACTAAGAAGCAAAGCTCAGACATTAGAAGCAAAGTTATCAGAACCTCAGTGCAAAATTTTCCAATCAATCAAGGCCTTGGCAAAAGCTGACCGTGCTCAACTTCCTGTGTATTTCCCATATGAGAGAACTACAGTCAACCATACGAGATAACATTTTTATTAATCTAGTTCTAAAAATACACTGATAATATATACATGTAATGCATGCTTGCTGGGTGTAGACAATGACTGATAACCGAGGGGTATTGGAGCTCAATGGGCTATTTTTATTTCTTGTACTCATAAACGACTTGACAGTTGACAGGGGTATCATTAGTGGCAAACAAGAGTGGATTTTCTGCAAATGTCTCTGTCTTTCCAGTAGTATTCTTGGTTATAAAATCGTCACAAGGAATCAACAGTAAATGACTAAGTTAGTGGATTAGAAACAGATGCCCTATGTTCTTACCAGCCAGTTTGTTACCTTACATGGGGTGATTATATATGTCAGCAGAGTGTATGGATGGCTGAATTAAGTCTCCAATGTCGATCATCGCTATGGATTCATTATATAGGTCATATGGGAGTGTATCTCCCTATGTAGCCGGCAATTTCACCTTTTACATAGTTTAATTTGTAACTGTGATGTTAACTTGAAGGCATACAAACTAGTTTCTTTGTGAAGTCCAGTATGGTATCCGAGGATCCTTGAGAGTCGGGGACGGTATTAAAAGAAGGGCAAATCACCGTCTGAACCACGGGTTTTATGCTAGTGACCCTCAAATTACAGCTGATGCACACAAAACCACCGTCAGTCTGTCGTATAAGGACAGTTAGTGCGGATGTGTGTCTGATCCACTATTTCGATTGGTTCACCGCGTCACACCTCCGAGTCATTCTCGTCTCGCGAGACTCCCTACTGCGAGAAAGAGTGTCTCCCGCGGGCAGACACGGCTCTCTTTGAGAATGACCTCCGAGTTTGTTTGCATGGTCGCATTCTTGCAGTGCAAAACGTCATATACGACGATATGTACATTCAGAAGAAATGACCCGTTCAGCTTGCAAATAAACCACAAACAATATAACATAGTACGGCATGTTAGCCAGGAGGCAATTCTGAAAGAAATTACTTTTGATAAAAAGTCCGGAGGCCATACCCCAAATTTTTGAAAGTGATATACCCAGAGAGTAGAATATGGAAAACCACTCAAGTCTTTTGTGTAGGTCCTATTGACTATGGATTGGGTGCATGTTTTCCACTTCGGCAATTTAATTTAGCTGGCGCTTTGGGTTATGATAAGCAAGCCATATTTTGGCAAAATTTCAGTCCGATTCATTTCAATGTCATTATTTCAGTAACCAGGTGCTTAAGATCAAAACCTGACATATTTGGTTCTATATCAGTCCGGTATATACCACAAATACGCAGTAAGTAAGTATATTTCTAGAAGATATTTTGATATTTACCTATCTGGGTCATTTTCACATCATCTTATAGCTGAAGGTGTGAAAATACTATTAAAATTTCTTACTTATTATGTAGTAAATTTGGCCGGCACATCTCCAGAAAAACCTATTCCCAATATTTCATTGCAACAAATGACCTACCTTGCTGGATTGCGTGACTGAATTGTTCTGTAAAATTTATCGGCAATTTGAACATATGATGAGCTGCTCGATTTCGAACCAGCCGCCATGATAGACAATCACTCGGGAGAAACTAAAAATGCCATAAAACACCATGGGGGTACCCGACAAAACGCTGTCGCAATGTTGCTGTCTGCAGACACTGTTCCAGCTTTTTCGTATATGTTTCTTTTTTAAATAATCCAAAAAGAATTTCAATATATATGATACCAACCATTCCTTCCTGGGATGAACAACAGCCAATCAGCAGACGTCCTGTTTTCTGCGGTATTAATAGTGTAATCTAACCCTAAAAGTGCAGCGCCCAGTCGCATTTGTTGACAACTATAAAACATTCTTTTACTAAAATAATGAAATTTGAGTATTTATTCTTAGTATCATAGTTGCCCGCAACACCCCGGTAACACATAGATATACATGTTTACATATTAGCATGGAACGAAATGGCTATCCACATGTGAAAGCGGCGCATCTTCCACAGTATGAATAATAACAGCTCCTAAGCGAAGATCCATTCCTTAGAAAGAGCTCTCCAATTGTTCCCACAAACGAAGTTGTCAAAATTTATTTACTTCTTTACGTAACAAGCAACTATCATATGGATGTACTCTGGAACAATTACTGCCATCACTCCTAAATCCAAGATAATAGTACCAAATTTAGCCATAAATTAACCACATATTTTGATATAGTTCTCAAGATTACTAATGTGTTCTAATATTACTTATCTAACCTCTGGTTTCCCTCTCCTATTAAATCACTCAATATTGATTCACTTGAGTGAAGTTTATCCATTTTAATTAGTTGTCTACTATGGAGATTTTCAAAATTCACTAAAACGATCCACATAAATTAAAATTCCTTGCAGCATGTATAAATCTTAAATCTACAAAATGACTACCATCTCTCCGAGATATTGATAATATATCAACCTTGAAATAACTTGAACTTCAATACATTATGACGTCATCTTATGTAATTGAGCCCTGGTACAGAAACAACTATTATGGAGTTTTATGTCTAGAGAATTACAAGCGTCTGGTCCGTCATCCATTATTCAGCCGTCGTCCAGTAAAGAATCTCCGCCTCCGTAATTCAAAGACCTATTTCATATAACAGCATTAGCACCAAAGTAAAAAAAATAAAAAAATAATCATAGTATTCAAAGCGTAATGGTAGGCATTTTGTAGAGTTCAGATTGTTATCAGGCTACAGGCTACACACAAACTAAATATATGCAGAGCTAACAAGTGATTTTTTACAACCTTCACAATAGACGACATAAAAATAAACAGACGCTAGTAAATACT
>JAVTVY010039765.1:0-18926 GCA_036873755.1 Hanleya hanleyi | reverse complement strand
ATCTATCAGATTGAGATTAGTGACCAATCTTTTATTGGATTGAAAATATTCAATCTAATAGATTGAACACGATAAAATGAATCTGTTGTAGACAGAAAATTCAATGTACTAAATGAAATATTCAATCAAATAGATTGGTCACTACTTCCAATCTGATGGATTGAATTTTCAATCTAATTATTTTAGAGAGTAAATTTCCCCAAATTCTTCGCACGGGTCACGTGACCTGCTCGTATCGTAGCATGTCGATCGAATGAGCCGCAGGAAGAAGATGGCGATAATAGGGGAAATTCAATCGGCTGTTAGTAGTGAAAAATAGAATTCTGTATCAGCTGAGCAAGGAGGAGGGATAGGATGAAGGAGGAGCACGGGGAAGGAGGAACACGGAGAAGGAGAAGGGAGGAGGAGGGGGAATAGTTCAATCAGAATCAGGAATGTGACCGCCATGTTTGATTATATGACCAGAATTTCAATTCATTTACCATATTTGATCAGGCACAATTAGAGCTGTAGAGAAAATGATTCAACGCCATCGTTCCACTCCAATCGTCATATCAACGCAGACGTATTATTCCATTGGGAAAGAGACTTACACAGAATGTGATCAACGCTATACTTCCGCAAGCTAAGGAGCTGACTGACATACAACAACCACACTGGATAAAGTATTGAGATTTGGACATCGAGAAAATTATCGCTTGGTAGAATCATCTAGCTAAACATGGTATTCAAACAGAAGTGAAAGATCGTGAGCCATCCACTACTACAATATCCATTCATAGGATATTGTCCACTGAAAGATACAACCATTTCTAATACGTTTACCAATACTAGAGTTGTACACAAAGGACGTTTGTCGTAACGCATCACCTGAACCGAGTCGAGCTACAAGGGAACATTATCAAAGTCTAACACAACTGACTCGATACGATGGACTATTGGAAGAGAGTGGGATTAAGCCACACAGTTGATATCTGTATAGACTACGTACCACACACGAATTTATATTTCCTTCATATTAACCCGATACGTACATCTCGGATATACGTCACATAAAGCCTTGATTTTCGATTAAAATCTGATAAATTAATCTGGCGACATTCAACGATTATCAATGTGGATGATGGAAAAATAGATAACATCTCGAATAGCGGTCTGCTATAAAACAGCAAGGGAGGAAATGAATACAAACTCAATGTATAGGGTAATATATATTTTATTAATCAATTGAGTATATGACATTTGAACATAATATACATTAATATAGTTCTCCATCCATGAATCACGATCATAAAATCTAACATATATGATAATGTTATGCAAATTATGTGGATATGTAGATGTGTGAATGTGGATGTGGATGTGGATGTGTAGATGTTGATATGTAGATGTGGATGCGGATATGTGGATATGTGAATGTGTATGCATGTCTATATTTTCATTTGAAATTTCCTAATATTACTCGTATTACTTTTTTTTAACTCATGTTTCCGAATAATCACTATCTGATAGATATTCTCCAGTTGTTAACAGCGAAAGGAATAAGACATTCGCTGTTCAAAATTACGTTTTAAAATTCACTGGCCATCATCAAAATTTTTCTATGGATATAATCAGTGGTCATATCATGACAATGAATTACATGGTTATACAAGCTTTGACGTAGTCTTTTGTCCTTCGCCTGAATATAGTCCTTCTTAGCCATTTTATCCGATTCGTCTTCGTCGTATCCTTGATATAAATAATGATATAAATAATGTTGTTTCCTCTTGTTTCCTCTCCTCAATATAATCGCCATACTCCTCCTTTAGAGAACAACCAAACATCTCCTTCCACACATTATATTTGATATGTTTCCGCATATTAGTAGGTTGATTTATCTCTCTAGGATGAATGCTTTCATCACTCTCATCATCTGAAAAATGCTTTCTTTTACGTGGATTCCTGTCATCATTCATTTCCATTCCATGACCCTGGCTCTGTTCTGGCTGATCCTGTTTAAACCAGGGTCTCCTCCAAAATTCACCGCTGTTTCAATGCAGGGAAAGTTGGCACTTTTTGTGGAAGCTGAGATGGCCGAATGGTTTAGAACGCTTGTATATACTGCTGGCGATTTTGTGCCAAAACCTGAGGGCGCGTGTTCGTGTCTCGCACGAGACTGGTCCATCTAGCACTAGTATTTGTGCTTTACCAAGAAAGTTTCATTCAACAATAATGGGATATAAATTCATACCTTGACCAGAAAATGAAAACTCTACCGGTCCGCCATCTGGGACTCGTGAAGATAGTCTAACCTCTACGTGATACATTCGCTCTACCACCGTGTTTTCATTGGAAGGGGAAAGACAGTAAATTCCTTATTTTCAAATTGTGCAAATTCTGATAATTATAATTTATTATTTGTTATCACGTGATCAAATATGGCGGATGCATAGAAGTTTTTAGTCATGCGATCAAACTTGACGGTTGTAGCGACACGTTTTGATTGGACAGTTCCTTTTCCTACGAGGAGTACTCCTCCTCCCTCATCCCCCTATACTCCCAATCCTCGATAGCTGAAATATTAACCTTAATTCTCTCTCTCTCCCTCTCTCTCTCTCCGCTGCCGTTGATGTTTGAAGACTGATGGCAGACAGCTCAGCTCTTCAAGGCGATCAAACTGTTTGCTGCGCTCGATAAAAATAGTCCACAGAAGGTGGGAAGGGTTTGTTTTATTGTCGGATAGAGCTGTACCGCCCATAGGAACCGTACATGTAGCTTAGCGTGGTGAAGGAACGAACGAAGACATGAAAGCCTGGCTATGGGTTTCTGGGACCATGTACGTTATTACAGAACCGACCAATCAAATGAGTTTCTGTGATAAACTAGCCAATCAAACAATTCGCTTCTTATCGTAGTTAGTTATATTGCCGCTATATGGCCGAAATAGTGATAAACGCGATATTAAACCCTAACTCACTCACTTACTCACTTGGTTGTCTGCTGGTGTGGGGTGATATAACAAATTCCGCTGATTTAGAGTTTTAGCAATCAGGTATCCCCATTTTACCATTGCAAAGTGCACTTGCTCTCCAAATAAAATGTACTATTGAGCAATACAAATCAAACTTTTAACTTTAGAACGTAGTTGTTGCATTATATTAATGAAGATGAACTTGTAAAAGCACTTTGACAAGAAAAAGTCACATCTGTTAAAATGTTCGTTATGGTATGTCTCAGTATGTAACCCCTGTGGCTATATCGCGGAAATGCATTGTGTGAGAATTTCGGGGATATTTGTGAAACAACCGGCTTTATTGTCATCACGTATCAGTCTAGTTCTCTGAGATATCCTCTAATCACATTATGCAATAGCTACTTTACACTTGAAATCAAACATAATTAATGTCAGTATACATGCACCCATCGTCTGCACAACCATACAAGAAAATAGACACGTGTGAAAGGATCCCTAATTAAGGAGACCTAGGAATTTTGTAGAAGGACATTCATTCCAATTCAAGGCGTTGACCCCAGTAGGCCTGCAGAGTGAGAGACACTCCGTCCATCCCCCCCCCCCCCCCCCCCCCCCCCCCACACTTCTTCGCATCCTCCCCCCGCCCCTCCACACACACACATACACTCCGCGTCCCATTCCACCCCACCCATTTCCCCAAACTTTCCTTCGGAATGAAAGAAAGCTGGAATCAGAAACTTGGCAATTTTATAATTTATTTATTGGGGTCAACTGGGAAAATTCAGCATACAGGTAAATTCGACAATAGGTAAATTCATAAAGGCGGTTATGATGGTGTGAATGAAAAGTTGCGTTTTCGTCGTTTTGCTGAAACCTTTCAACAAAACATCAAAATCACAATTCAGCCATCTAAAATTATTAGATAAAATATGAACTGAATATTTCCTCCAGTCTAATTCATTTAATAGAATTTATTAACCAATCAGGTGCCCACGTGGAGCGTAAAATCAATATCTCCACCCCCCCCCCCCCCGCCCCCGCCCCCGCTTCTTTAATACAATTGATTCAAACAAACATGTACAACACACAAGAAAGTTACAAATTTCTCCAACACTACTGAGATCTGTTTACCATTATGAGGATGAAAGGCTAACTAGCGTTTATGAGACATGTTTATGTTTATAAAACATGTATATCATCAATAATAATCAAATTATGTTCCGGACAACATTTCTCAGTATAACAGAGACAGTAATCATACTCGTGTTATAATGTGAATGCATGCGCTCCAGGCCACTCGGCCACCTCTTTTCCTTTGAAGTTTTACAGCCTATCTGTGTATAACCTTCAAAGGACTATAGAACGGTAAGACGGATTTCCGTATGAGGAATCTATAATTTTATTATGAACATTATATGAATTTTATGAATTTATTTAACATCCATAATGCACATGTTAATAAGTGAGTAAGTGAGTGAGTGGGTATGATTTTACGTCGCTTTCAACAATATTTCAGTTATATCACGACGGTCCTATTTCTTTTCACACCTGAGACCCATGATGGGGTCCTATTCCTTTTTTTCACCCGAAAACCCCACAGGTGTCCCTTGTTATAATCACCTCCACATGTTAATGAGATGCAAATGTGGATATATATGAGTTTCTTCACTTTAAGGATAAATTCGCTCATTTTTCAAACTTTCAACAAAGGCAGCTCTTCAACCAAATTCATTTTGATATTTTATACTTTGCAATAGATTAAACTTTCATTTGTGTTAATTTTGTTTTTGTTGACAATGTGTTTTGTTGAACTTTTCATAAATGTGCCCACTCACTCCTAAATTAGAGCAAACTCATCTCCACTTTTGCGTTTCATTAACATGTGCATGTGGATAATTTCTTGTACATAAGCAGCTATATTTTTACAATAGAATGTACCGGAACTCAAAAGTTGAAATATTGGTACAAAAATAAAAATGTAGCTTCCTAATGCAACCCCCATATACATGTAGAGCGAAAATCCATCTTATCGCAACTATTCTTTTGAATGACCCATATAATGACTTTGTTAGTCATGTATATCGACAACTATAATGTCTATTTAACAAGGATCTTTACATATAGGACTACCGTACATATATGTAGTACTCCAGGACGTCATTGTAGCATATATTTGTAGATATCGCGGAGATACCGACGATAACCCAACGACCGGGTCGTCCTGATAATATGGGAAAAGACAGCTGAGTTTAGTTGAGAAAATTATTATTTCAGTTCGGAAAAGTTCAGTTCTCAGACTCACAAGGACTACTATGCAGAATGTTAGTATGCTTTCGGGGCCAGTATATTCGATAACCTAGATTACAGATTGTCGTGATAACAAATTTCGTCTGAACGCTTTTATGATGTTTATCGCTCATCATGTCACGTGAATGGCGGGAAATATACCTGCATTCACCTGCAATTATCGGAAATGTTAGACAGGTTAGAGAGAATCACCTTTCTAAAATTGGGAGAAAGGGGTCGTATTGGCCCAATAAAGTAGGGGTCGTATTGGCCCAATAAAGTAGGGGTCGTATTGGCCCAATAAAGTAGGGGTCGTATTGGCCCAATAAAGTCACCACCATGAACATATATATCTGCATCGAATGGCATTAAAAAAATTGTCGTCTATAATTTGCATTTCCCACTTACCACTGATTTGTTCTCACACACTAAGTTTTGCCAATATAAATATATAAATATTGTTATGACGAGGGGGAACGCGATACGAAATCATCATTTCTTCATCTATACCTTCAAAAGTGTAATATCCGTCTGTTCGTGTTTTTATAACTCGATAACAACGCGATGTATAGATATATAGTATATACGCCATTAGAAAAGTATTGATCAGGCGAGTGACTTAACCATTTTTGATGGAGGTCCCGAGAGTGGGGGATAGAGTGGGGGATGGCTACGCCCATATATTGTTTTCCTATTTTATAAGTGTATATAATCGACATGCAGATATGCCCTCCATTATTGCTTGTTGGGGCCTGGGCTTGCTATAATGTTTATGATCGTGTTATTGTAATTGAAATCAGATAGTCAATAATTGTAAGCCCACAAAATTCCAACAAATGTCAAGTGCTATCATCAAATCATACATTCAGCAAGTATGTCAAAAAGTTTTGTACATCTCTACCATTAAAGCCGTAATATCTGACTATGTCTCTGTCTGTCTGTATCCGTGTTTTTATAACTTGACAACTGCGCGACGTAGAGATAAAATATACACGATATTCGAACGGTATTGAACCAGAGATAACATAAACCTATTTTGGACCGGGACCCGGGAGTGGGGGGATGGTTACGCTCATATATTGTTTTTCTATGGTGTAAGTATATTATCAACATGCACGATGAAACACATAAAATCGGTGCAGGACCATGTGGTATACATGTATTGTTAGGCTGTATTCAGTACGTCAACTACATTCAGCAGATTGCCGTCGGTCAAAATATGTTGTCCCATAACTCGATAACAACGTGATGTAGAGATACAATTCATACGTCATTGCGATGGCCTTGCTCCGGGAATGACAGAGAACTATTTGCATTGGGTCCCAAAGAGTGGGGCTGGTCACGCTCAAGTTTTCCTATGTTATGAGTATATACAATGAACGACATAAAATTAGTGTCAAAATTGGATAAAAACTAGCATCAGATCCTGCATTCTATAAATAACCGTCGTCCACATTGTGTTTTCCAATACGGGGTCGGCCTAGAATTGAATTACCGTAAACTATTTAAGAATATGTTGTATGTTTGGAAAAATAGTGTAGGTAAAAAAATACAGTACCAAGATAATATAAACGTCCGAAACATTGCCGAGTTAATCATATATATCCACATCGGTTGACCAAGGTGTGGATTACATTAGAATAGTATCGTGTAGTGTTTATCTGGAATGAGTTTGAAGACTGTGATAGCTTAAACTACCAAAGTATTGCCAAGTGTATCTACAATGTATATCATCTTCTATACATTGTGTTTTTGTTGTTGTTTTTTTAAAATATATAATAATAGTGTCATCACAGGGTCTGAGATTTAAACAGAAGACAAATGATTTCACCTCGCACACTGATATCACTGGGCATACATATCCCATCGTACAGCTCTCGCAAATGGGAGTGCCATGGAGTTTTTCAGTACTGGACAATGACAATGAAAACCATTAAAGAGATGTAAATGTATCACCCCACGTAAAGCCTGAAATTTACTGAATATGTTATCCTTTAATCCGTTTCATTTTGTTTCCAAATTGTAAAATATTGAATCGGTGATCGTTTAAATTAGAAATTACATGTTGACCTATATGCTCGCGTAGCAGGCCATTTCATAGCTATATTTCACATAAAATGATAGGTACGTGCAACAGATTATATATCGTTCTAACAAATTGACTGCACGATGTATATTTAATAATCGGTAACTCATCTGTCCTGTATGTCAGCTGTATGTCTTCTAACGCAAATTCGGACAGCTCCGCTCGTAACGTACCACGCACCATATATACAAGTGATATCGGTCGATCAAGTCCCATACGTTTAATTCAGGGCTTCGGTTAAGTTCGAGCAAACTAAGGTGGCCGTTTTATAAAGAGAAAATCATGTAATGTGGAAATCGTACATGTACTAAATTATGATTCATATGATATACGACACGATATACATACCGGTAAGCAAATATACTACATGCTCGATTTTTTGCACAATTTGTAATATATAACATGAGTCCATCCCCATTTTTATCGCCCCGTGTGGCTTCCGGGGATTGACCTGGGTTGTCGTTGTGCACACCGCAGGTCATGGTAAGAATAGGCCTTAGCTCCTCAGAGAGCTTGTCGTAAGAGGCGACTAACTGAGGTACCCGTGGGATTGCCGGGTGTGAAAAGGAATTGGACCCCACCCGTGTGGTTCCCGGGTGTGAAAAGGAATGGGACCAACGTCGTGATATCACTGAAATATAGTTGAAAGCGACGATAAATCAAATTCAAAGACACACTCATCATTTTTATCACCTTTAAAGGATGATGACAAGACCTCAGCACGACTTGAGATACCAGTAGACTCATGGGCGTCCGCAGGATTTCTTGAGAGGGGGTCGTTTTGTATGCTTACTTATTAGAGAACCCATTACTCTTATGTCGTTCGCACACAACGACTCCCCACTAACGATGCCCTTGAGACTGTATAAAATTATGGGGCTTTTCCTTGGATACCCCATATTTCGACACTCCATTCCTAAAACCTCTCATCCTCCGAAACTCTTGCTCGGAACGCTCGAACGACTGTGGTACCGTTGCATCTTATAATCATAAGGGAAATTTTAATTGATTACCTACTCTATAGCAATATGACAGCAATCCGTCACCATAGTATTAGGCACCCATCACGCTTAAAACTAAAGTGTTGAAACTTACTCGTAAAGTGTTGAAATAACCCTCTAAGTGTGTCCACAGGGACTGCTCTTTAAGTGTTGTCCCTGTGGACACACTTAAAGGGTTATTTCAACACTTTACGAGTAAGTTTCAACACTTTAGTTTTAAGCGTGCTGCACACGTGTCTGTTACGGGGCTTCAGCCGATCAGACAAAAAAATGCCAGTGGAAATTTCCTGGTGACGCCTATACAGAAACTGACAATTCAAACCGGTGTGCGAGATATGAACATCGAAGATCTGGAGCGAAAATAACCTTTGATATCCGTGTGGGTGATGTCAGCTGTCATAATAAAATTCAAACTGGCACGAATATTGACATGCGGATCGGATGCAGATGCAAGACAAATCCGGCAACAGGCGGTTACATGCATATACCGGTGCAAACAGGTGCAGGTGTCCCGATTTCATTTGACTGGGTTAGCGCAGATGACTGTTACGTAACTATATGTGTTATTGGCGTGTGAAAGCTCTATGAAGTCCTCTTAATATTGATTGGTACATATGCCATTATAATAGCTCCTGTGTAAGCCTATAGATCCGCCGAAGCCTTCATTGTGCTGACCACCAGTGAGTTTGCAATCGTAATTCGACAGACTGAGATCTCCATCGTATATAGTTCGTATTCTGCAGAACTTAGATGATAAAGATATTATTCTACAACCAAGCTGGTTACCGATTTGGTATCATAGTATTTGATGCGAAGAATCACCACTCTTCCTATCCTCGCTGTTCCAGAATTCCTACGCAAACGAGTGGCGGACGTGGTACAGCTTAGATAAAGTACAGCCACGATGAACTCTTAAATAGTGGAAGCTTCGCACAGTGACTTGGGTGGCAGGAGGTGTCTTCCTCGATGTTGTTGTTGTTGTTGTTGTGATTATATATATATTTTTTTTAAATATAATTATTTCCCACATTTTCATACATCACAATGACAGTGGATGTCATAAAAATGCTTCATATACGCCCTCGATCTACATACCCCTCCTCTACTAGATCTAGTAGAGGAGGGGTATGTAGATCGATGTAGGGCGTATAAAAGCATTTTTATGAAATCCACTTTCATTGTGATGTATGAAAATGTGGGAAATAATTATATTCTAAAAAATATATATATATATAATCACAACAACAACATCGACGAAGACACCCCCTGCCACCCAAGTCACTGTGAAGCTTTGGAACATTGTTGTTCCAGTAAAACAACAATATAATGCAATTATCTAATTTGCCTATCATATCAGTCAGAAAAAGTGGATAGGCCATCACCTTTTATGGTGATGATGCTTGTTCATCACCCTTTAAAGGTGATAAAAAAAGGATGATGGCCATGTTTCAGCACCCTAAAAAGGAGATGGCCTAACATTTGCACTCATTGCTCATCACCATAAAAGGGTTATGGCCATCACCATATAAAGGTGATGATGTAATAAGGTGATGGCTCTAACTGATCACCATTTGGGTGATGCCGTCATCACCTTTTTTTTGGTGATGGCTAACGCCATCTTTCTGGCTTTAAAGGACTAATATTTACTATTACATCTCCTGAACAAATTGATGATCATATTAACGTTCCCATCCATATAGGGCCATTAACAGTTTGAATACCGCCTCTTCAGGCAACACAGATATGCCGTGCTGTTGTTCAACAAGTAGACAAACAAGCAGAGGCGTCGGCAGGAAAGAGAGGGAGAATGGTGTGGAGGTAATAAAGGGGGTCATCAGGTGCTAACCATCCCATTCGCCCACTGAACCACCGGTGATCAGGAAAATGCAATCGAAACCATTTCTCTTACTTTCTCTCTCCGGTTATTAAAGTTTGTCTGCCGTTTACCTGGGCCAATATGTCATCAACGTGTTGATTATTTTGATGGGCTGATCGAGGTCATGAAAAAAAACGTCTTCACGACCTCGAAACCCTCTCCCCGAAATCAACAATTAGCAATTTCGGTCAATCAACAAAGCAACATCCTGTGTATATTGACCAATCAGATCACTTGTTTTACGCGACCATGGCATGTTACACAGCCAGAAAAGAGTGATCAGACCTGACCATAACCTGTAAAAGTTGATGAGCTAGAACCATCACCTTGAAATGATAACGGCCATCATCATTTCAGGGTGATGATTTTGCCTCATCACGCTTAAAAGGTGATGACCTAAATTTACAATCATTGCGCATCACTCTCCAGAGGTGACGGCGATCGTTTTCAAAGGTGATCATAATAAAAGGGTGATGGCTCTAACTCATCACCGTTTCTGGGTAATAGTTATCACCTTTTTTCTGCAAGCGGAGGAAATACCGTTTGCTAAGCAAGATATTAAAGAATATTTCTAGGCCACTTGTTTGATACTGGAATCTTTGTACGTCAAACGGATCATTGCAGGTATCATTATGGAATAAAGCTATAAAGATCGGAAGCTCATATGAACTGTCGGATGAGGCTCATAATTACTGTTGGATCTGAGGTTCATATGAACTGTCGGATATGAAGCTCATATAAACTGTCGGATATGAAGCTCATATGAGCTCAAAACCCGGATGAGGCTTACATGAACTGTCGAATCTGAGGCTCACATGAACTGTCGGATGAGGCTCGTATGAACTGTCGTATTCGAAGCTCATCTGAACTGTCGGATGAGGCTCATAAGTACTGTTGGATCTGAGGCTCATATGAACTGTCGGATCTGAGGCTCATATGAACTGTCGGATGAGGCTCAAATGAACTGTAGGGTTAGGTTCATATGACCTGTCGGGTGAGGTTCATATGAACTGTCGGATATGAAGCTCATATGAACTGTCGGGTGAGGCTCATCTAAACTGTCGGATATGAAGCTCACACGAACTGTCGGATAAGGCCCATATGAACTGTCGGATGAGGCTCATATGAACTGTCGTATTTGAAGCTCATATGAACTGTCGGATGAGGTTCATAAGTACTGTTGGATCTGAGGCTCATATGAACTGTCGGATCTGAGGCTCATATGAACTGTAGGGTTAGGCTCATATGAACTGTCGGGTGAGGTTCATATGAACTGTCGGATATGAAGCTCATATGAACTGTCGGGTGAGGCTCATCTAAACTGTCGGATCTGAGGCTCACATGAACTGTCGGATGAGGCTCAAATGAACTGTCGGATGAGGCTCATATGAACTGTTGGATCAGGCTCATACGAACTGTTGGATGAGGCTCATATGAACTGTCGGATCTGAGGCTCACTTGAACTGTCGGGGTGAAGCTCATATGAACTGTCGGATGAGGCTCATATGAACTGTCGGATGAGGCTCATATGAACTGTCCGATGGGGCTCATATGAACTGTCGGCCCTGAGGCTCATATGAATTATCGGATCTGAGGCTCACAAGAACTGTCGGATGAGGCTCATATGAACTGTCGGATGAGGCTCATATGAACTGTCGGATGAGGCTCATATGAACTGTCGGATGAGGCTCATCAGGCTCATATGAACTGTCGGATGAGGCTCATATGAACTGTCGGATATGAGGCTCACATGAACTGTTGGATGAGGCTCATATGAACTGTCGGATGAGGCTCATATGAACTGTCGGATGAGGCTCATATGAACTGTCCGATGGGGCTCATATGAACTGTCGGCCCTGAGGCTCATATGAATTATCGGATCTGAGGCTCACAAGAACTGTCGGATGAGGCTCATATGAACTGTCGGATGAGGCTCATATGAACTGTCGGATGAGGCTCATATGAACTGTCGGATGAGGCTCATCAGGCTCATATGAACTGTCGGATGAGGCTCATATGAACTGTCGGATATGAGGCTCATATGAACTGTCGGATGAGGCTCATATGAACTGTCGGATGAGGCTCATATGAACTGTCGGATGAGGCTCTTATTACCCCTATCTGGCCTAGGCGATTTGGGGTGTACCGCAGTCTGGGGGGCGGATTATATTTTCGCTATCGCAAAGGCCAGCGGGCTGAAACTTACCAAACTATATCTCTGGGTCAAGCTCTAAAAGAATATGTGAAAAAACCCAAGGTGGCTGTCATGATGACGTCACAGTGACGTCATTTTCAAAAAGAGCATTTTTGGACGATTTTTCGTTCAGAATTTTTGAATTTTTTATTTTGGTTTTCCTCGAAACAACTGCATGATAAATTAGTAAATAATAATCTGATATGAAATAAAATATGTTTTACCCACTTTTCCATGTAGAAAAGCAAAAAAAAATTGAAGAAATCTGACGAAAACGTCACTTTTCTGGTACCCCACATGGCCGCCATTCGGCTCCGAAGCTCATATGAACTGTACATGTTGTGCCGACTTTGGAAATGGGGTAGGCCCAATGCTTTATTTTTCCAGAAACAAATCCTTCTACGCTATACAAAGATGACCGAATCCGAGAGAACAAAAAAACAATACGTATCTATATGAAAAGAAGACAGGTTAATATTGGTCTGTGATTCATACTTACCGCTATAGCTGCCATAGCAGACAGGGTTACCAGGACGGCTCTATGCTTGGCCATGACGATGCCACTGTTATATATGCTCTCGATAATATGCTAAAGTGTTGGAAAAATCAATCGTCTCGGCAGCAACAACAACACCTTTATGTTTCCAGGATAATTCAATAACCAGAGACACAATAATCCATATGGAAGACGTAGGAGATCACATTCTAAACCTTGCACACACGTTGAAGTATTACTTTCTCCCGATTCCTCGCGCCGTTTTCTGCCAAACATGTAAACTGCATAAAACTAGTTTGAACAAGGTTGCAGGCGAAAACTTTCCATCTAAGCCTTTTAAACACAAATTCGTTCCTTCACAATTTTTGTACACCGGCCTTTGATCCGTGGATGTGTTAGTTCACTCACGATACATCCAGCATATGGCTGATCCTGTTTCTATCTTAGCTCACCTGTGGTTGTCAGCTTAAGTCTCAGAAAGTTAACACGGGTTATTATAGTCATTAATGACACAAACTTTGTTAACTGGAATATTCAGCCTTTTCCTATGAACTACAGAGATGCGAATTCTGCCTATAGACGATGTTGTCCCTTAGTTCGTTACAACAGCCAATGTTAAGGGGTATCACACAATCACGATATACCCGTCACGGCTGAATGTGTGATACGCCGGCAAAGTTTTCTACCTCCATATCTAAACTGCGAAAGTCGCCATGTGGGTCGATGACACAGGGATAGGAACTCTGCAGATGACCTCGTGTAGATTACACCAGCAAACCAACTTAGACATTGTTTGAACAAAAAATCAATGAGAAAACTTTAGCCTTGTCCAATTAAATAACGTGAAATTGTTTGCTGCGAGCTTGTCAACATTTTTTTTTCACCTGTAGGCCTATTGCAGGATCGTGAGGCATATGTTGGCTTCAAACTTTACTTATATAATCTTGTTTGATAGGGTATATTTTATTAATTCGCTATTTAGTCACTGTCCTTTCACTTAAAGTCATAAGGCTCAAATACGATATGGGTCTACCCTTGTGCTTTGCAGAATTATCCAATGTCCATTCATGTTAATCGTGACTTTTACAGGTATGTATTTGTGAGATAAACAATTATACCCCAGTCAATACAGAATTTAATTTTTTTTTCGCCGTGAAACATGTCTAGCAGAGAGGTGGTATTTGGTGTCAGTGGTATAGATTATTACAGAGAGACCTGCAACACATCTCCCGAAGCTAAATATGTTATGTAGTGCTTGACGGGGGTGACCTTGTAAAATATCCTTAAAATGATTGTACATCTTCCCTAGTCAAACCAGGTATAGCACTGCTTTTATATTGGATACAGTGGATGGAGATACATATACTACAGCTCTTTATCTAATCAGAGCTGTCCTAACATCGGTCTCGAGGAGATAATAGTCTACTCGAGATAGGGATAACCTTCGACATTACCATCCTATACATAATGTAATTTACCGACTCAGTAAATTACATCTTGACAAAAGTCAGCTGATCGCGGATTTGTGTGATAAGTGCACAAGCTAGCGTTGAATGAATAAATAAATGGGAATAATAGCAAATACTGCAGGTTGCATTTCGTTTATCTCTGATTACATATATGATCCACGGCTGCATAATGGATGGAAGACAAGATATTCAAATATCAAGTAGAAATTTCCATTTTAGGCCTATTAAAGCTAATAATTATTCTGTCACACAAATAGATACTAAGACGATATGGTACCGTGTGACCGGTGTGTTGAAAGCGTCAAATATTTTTTTCCATAAACACTGTGTAAAACTTTGATCAGAAGGAAGAGAACAACACATTCAAGTATACTAAGCCTATTGTATACTATTATTATTGTACTATAGCGGATAAATGAATAATCAGCTAAGCGATCATTTTGATAAAAGAATATTAAACACTGATACGGACTATTGATGGCATCACTGAAAATGCTGTTCGCTTCTCCCATGTAAATAAATTAACTTTTGTGTTATATACTTTCGTTTATTTCTGCTTGAAGTCTGGTGCTAATACTGTTCGAATATCACCTTCCTAGATAACAAATATATGCCTTGGTATGGACCTTTAACAATTAGACAAACAAGCAAGGGTAGTAGTAGTATAAGAGCATTTGAGCGCTAATTGACCTCAGAAATTTGCATATTTTGTGGAGGACACGTGGAGGTCACACAGCCAATCAGAAGCGAGTATTTTGACCTCTGACCAAAAAGCTACCTCCAGCACAGGAGAGTTCCAAATTTGCATATCACGTGACCCAGGTCAAAGATGTATTCATCCGCGGTGATGCGGTCATGTCTGGCGGTGATTCGGTCGCGGTAAAAACCTTCCGCGGAGAAAAAGTAGTCCCTAGATAAAATGGTCCGATGGGGTCGAGTGAGGTATCCAAGTGAAGCTTAGGTGAGGGGGCATCTAATGGGCTGGGTGTGGGATTGAAATATCGGCCTTCTGCGCATGCGCGGTGGCCGAAGGGTATGGAAATAGCCGTTTTGGAGCTAGGGGAGCCCCTAATGGTCGAATGGGGTCGAGTGAGGTATCAAAGTGAAGCCTAGGTGAAGGGGTATTTGCTGGCTGGGTGGGTGCATGTAAAAAAAAAAAATACGGAACACGGACTTTATCGAAAAACCTGGGAAAATACCTATATGGGGTATGAGGGGTATATAGGTCGCCGGGCTTAACGGGGCTTGTCTATCAATAGAGTTATCTCCCCCTAGTTCCAGGGTGGGTGTATGTAAAAATTTTCCTGAAAAAATACGGAATACGGACTTTATCCTAAATTACGGAAAATGCCTATATGGGGTATGGGAGGTATAGGACCATCCTGGGAAACGTACTTCTATACATTTGCGGTAGGGTTGTGGGGTCTCGTTTTACTCGTCTCGTCATTTAGAACATGATAAGAAGTATCCCCGTGCGAATCGGTGAAATTTTTGAAAAAAGTCACCGAACCTCATATAGTCCCATACTGAGGGTATAGGATCAATGTTTGTCCCCCTGGGAAACGTACTTCTATACATTTGCGGTAGGGTTGTGGGGTCTCGTTTTACTCGTCTCGTCATTTAGAACATGATAGGAAGTGTCCCCGTGCGAATCGGTGAAATTTTTGAAAAAGTACGATATAGCCTCATATAGACATATATATATAAATATATAGTCCCATACTGGGGGTATAGGTTCAATATGTGGTTAGCCGTGTTGGAGCTAGGGGAGCCACTCATGGACCAATGGGGTCGAGTGAGGTATCAAAGTGAAGCCTAGGTGAAGGGGCATCTGATGGGCTAGCGTCATTCTGCGCATGCGCGGTGGCCCAAGGGTATGAAAATAGCCGTTTTGGAGCTAGCGAAGCCAATAATGGTCCGATGGGGTCGTATGAGGTATCCAGGTGAAGCTTAGGTGAAGGGGCATCTGACTGGACTAGCGGCTTGGGCGTTGTCACCATTCTGCGCATGCGCGGTGGCCCAAGGGTATGAAAATAGCCGTTTTGGAGCTAGCGAAGCCAATAATGGTCCGATGGGGTCGTATGAGGTATCCAAGTGAAGCTTAGGTGAAGGGGCATCTGATGGACTGGGTGTGGGGTTGAACTATTGGCATTCTGCGCATGCGCGGTGTCCCAAGGGTATGAAAATAGCCGTGTTGGCATGTAGGGGCGTCCCTAATGGGCCGATGGAGTTGTATGAGGTATCAAAGTGAAGCCTTCGTGAAGGGGCATCTGATGGGTTGGGTGTGCGGTAGGAATATCATTCTGCGCATGCGCAGATGCAATGCGGAGCTCTCGCCCAATCAGAAGCGAGTATTTCAAATCCGCCACGGAGCTCTCGTCCAATCAGAAGCGAGTATTTTGACCCGGTGCATTATGGGACATATCCAAAATGGCGGCACGTATGTTCAAGATGGCGGCACATCCGGTGTCGAAAACTGGCCATATTTGTCGGGATGTGGTCACCCAGTGTCGAAAACTGGACCCTGTATGGGTCCCGCTACACGTTTTGGTGTCTAGGTGGGCCACTCGTGGGTCGATGGGATCAAGTGAGGTATCCATGTGAAGCCTAGGTGAGGGGGCTAGACTAGGGTGTTGTTTCCATTCTGCTGCGCAAGTCACTTGGAGGTTGTCACGTCACTTCCGGGTTTTTTCAGAATGCTCAAACACACGACCTCCAACTTTCCCTGCGGGCCACGGCCCCCAGCGCGAGCGCGCGCGCGCGGGTTCTCCGGAAGTGCGCGTCATCCCCGGCAGTGCGCGCGCGGACGCATGTCAGGTCAAAGGGTCACCTCCAGGTCCAACGGTCCAATGTCCAATGAGACAATGTTGCGGCATCGCTATAGTCAGAGCTTGAGCACCAAAAAGGGGATTCTAGATGAACCTGGGAAAGATGGGCAGTTCCATTTGGACCAATCAGCGGTCGAGAAAAAGAGCCAATCAGCGGTCGAGAAAAAGAACCAATCAGCGGTCGAACAATCAGCCAATCGAATTGGGGTACTCACGGTGTGCTTTCGCTGACGTCCGCGCCTACATCTGGGTTCTTGTACACCCGGGTAATGTTTTTCTGGACATGGATGGGTTACCTTTGGCTCCATTCTAGGCCACTGATTGGCTAATACGGTGTTCAAAACCAGTTTCATGCATTATGCTCATAGAACTTATAGTCATAATCTATACGTGTTGGACGAGTCTCTTCACTCACCGTATACACGTACCTCAATGAAATGCCCGCTCCAAACCTAGACCAAAAACACGTACTTGGTCTGTAGGCTGATTTCATTGGCTCTCTATTTTTACTATAGTGCTCTTGCATTCTAACCTTGATGGGTTACCTAGAACTTATAGTCATCAACATAATCTATACGTGTTGGACGAGTCTCTTCACTCACCGTATACACGTACCTCAATGAAATGCCCGCTCCAAACCTAGACCAAAACACGTACTTGGTCTGTAGGCTGATTTCATTGGCTCTCTATTTTTACTATAGTGCTCTTGCATTCTAACCTTGATGGGTTACATTTTGGCCCCATCCTACACCACTGATTTCAGTTGGACTGAATCTCCATATTGGGCATTGATGCATTAGGAATAAAACACACAAGACAGGGTTTTTTGGTGAGATCTCATTTTTTTTATTCAGTGAACAACAACAACAACGTGAGAACAACCACGTGAAAACTGAAGCCCAGAACAAGGGGCTTGTAATTAATTGAAGCCCAGAACAAGGGGCTTGCACATTGAAGCCCAGAACAGGGGGCTTGTAAACTTAAGCCCAGAACAAGGGGCTTGTAATTAACTTAAGCCCAGAACGGAACTGTCCATCCTTGATGCTCGCGCTATGGACCAGGAGCGCTCACGCCGGAACCAGCGCCGGCTGGTTGGTCTCATACTAGTCTGTGCCCTATTGGCCCTGGCGCTGTGGTATTGACAGTGTGGACTATAAATACGAGGGTCAGACAGAGTGTGTGTCATTCACCGTTCGACATTTGATTTGCATATGACCTCTGTGAGGTCACTTCCGCTTCCGTTCACGTGACCGGAACTGACCTTTGACCCCGGCGCGCGCTATAAAAATGATGGGCGGCCCAGTCATAGACGAGTACATCGCGGTCCTCGGCCTTGGGGTACTCGTCAAACATCTGTACGATGGTAGATAAGGGTCTTCCCCGGCATCGATGCTACAGGTAAAACAAGCAATATTGTCCGCACACGCCACTGGTCAGGCTTTGCAACGTTTGACTGTTCCAACACCACGTCTCTGTGCCTTGATCCATGAAGTCTGTTAAATCAGGATGGAGGGGTGGCAGGCCGTACGGGTCAAAGTATTCGCCCTGCTGTTCTGTCAAGTACACGGCCACCCAGTGTTCACCGGGCCGATCCATCGGGTCCGTGTTGAGAACGTAAGCAGCAGGATACATACGGTCTAATGGAAACACATCTCGGCCGAACACCCCTTGAAAGACCCTACGTGTCCCTGGGTCATTCTCCAGCACGGTGGTTATCTGGTCTGTATCCATGTT
>JAVTVY010039764.1:0-19370 GCA_036873755.1 Hanleya hanleyi | reverse complement strand
CAAAATTTCTCGCCCTCACAACTACGTAGCTAAGGAACACGAATTTGCTGTTTGTGTTCCTAACGATGTAGATAATATCGCGGACCTGGCGGAAGTATTTACCGAGGCAGCCGCTGTTGGAAACTGGGCTCTGTATAATGTGTTCCAGAATCCGTTTGTCCGAGAGGAAAATTTCCAGCGAGTTTGGTGTACGCATTTGAAGTCCTGTTCTGACAAACTGACCGCCTTCATTGGGAGTAAATCCTGGGATGGTTCGTGTGTAGACTGTCTGTGTTACCGATCCAATGCTCTCACACTGCTTTGGTTCCTAGTTGCCGATCTCGGTGTCAAGTGTAAATGTATGACTGACTCCAGTGATCCTCTGTCTGAGGCAGTGTCACGTGATGATATCCAGGCGGTGAGAAATATCATGACATCACACGGTCAAACCAACCTCCAAATCTGTCAGTCGTTCCTCACTGCTTGTAGACATGGAAGCATCAATGTGTTGGAAATGTTACAGCAGGGTATAAACAAAGACCGACTTGATGATGCAACAGTAGCTTCAGGACTGAAGTCAGCATGTTACTTTGGACACTGTGTGACAGTTGAGCTTCTCCTAGAGACATACTACAGTTCATGTAGAAAGAAGGACTGTGGGTGTGGAGAGGGGCTAGTGAGAGCCTCTGGTGGATGTCAGTCCGATATTGTCCTTATTCTATTGTCTCACGGGGCTGATATTAACTTCACAGATAATCTCGGGTGGACAGGTCTCCATTGGGCTGTCTGGCACGGACACATACAAATAGTGGAGACACTCTTACAACACGGAGCGGATATACACTTCACGGATAAGCATTTTGGACGAACATGTCTTCACTTGGCTGCATTGTATGGGCACAGGCAGATAGTACGTGTACTCATCCATCATGGAGCCGACAGAAATGCCAAAGACAGAGAAAACAATACGGCCTTGGATCTCGCTAAACAGGCAGATCACACCGAACTCGCGGATATGTTGACTGAGCGTGAAGAGGTTGCCGTAGTAGGGAAAGTATCCGAATTATACGAATCTGATATTGGAGGCATAGACGGAGGGAGACCGCAAACGGTTGACACTGTTATCGGAGGGCGACAAAGGTTGGAATCGGAAGACTCTTTTATTGGAGTAGCAGGTGCAGGGACCCAAAGGGTGGAATCAGACGACTCTGATATTTGGGTAAAGTTTGGAGAGAGACAAAGCATAGCTCCAGACGACTCTGGTATTTGGGTGAAGTTTGGAGGGAGACAAAGCATAGATCCAGACGACTTTGATATTGGGGTACAAGTTGGAGGGAGACAAAAGGTGGAACCTGTCAATTATGTGAAACAGAAGGTCGAGCCCGTCGAACCTGTTATTGGGGTCATGGTCGGATTACAAAGATTAGAATCAGACTCTATGGGCAGACGGGAGAGTAGACGGGGGATACTGCAATGTTTGTGTTGTCATTGTGGGGAAGATACGTATTGATATCTGGTGATAAAACTGATGGATTTAACCATGCAATTCTGTGACGGCGTGTATAGGGATCAGCTGTTGAGATATCATGTAGCAAGGCAACCAGGTCTTTGGTCTCCATTGAAAAACATGGGCAACAGTTATGCCGCTGTATAGTTATGCCGCTGTTGTCGCTAGTTAAACATGGAGATAGTTGAACATGGAGACACTTAGAGATGGACATCAATTTGAATCTGTCAGTTGAGGTTGGTATAGCATTATCCTACATTAAATGCTTCGATGTTTTATTGCCGGATGATATCATGATTAGTGGACTTGTCAAACAAAATTTTCAGATTTATTTCAAACAAATGAGACTCTCGCGAGCCTGGGTTCTGTATAAATCCAACAACAATGGCGACGTAGCCAGCCCAGGTCGGTAAAAATAAGTTTCGCGTTCTTTAAAAACGAAGAGCGACCAGTAGTAGTGCATAACATTATTGTGCATTTTTAGACTGAAGATATGACGAGGTCCATTTTTTCTACGTCGAACTAGTGTAATAATTAGTGTATTTTAACATTAACTGTATCTGGTTATCTGTGTCATATATCAGATTATTACAACTGTGTTAAATGGCATCATCCCTATGCACGCTAAAGCAGATCGTACAGACTCCTGTAACTATGTGTGATAGTCGTATGGAGTACTGTCACATCCAATTTGTACTAAATTATGTTATGTTAACTCCCCCGGTAGATAGCCTCACTTTACTATGCTTTGACACCTATTGCCCATTCCTTGGTTAGGTATATGGGTTAAGTAGAATGGGTGTATTGTGGGTTAAAGGGGTTGGTCAGTTTGATCTACCTAGTGTTGGTTGGCTGGTATTAGCTTTGCCTGACCCGTAGAGAGCCTCTGCTAGCTGGACATGGTTCATGCGTGCAAAATAATGGGTGTTGGTGCTATGTCCAGGTGGGTTTATTGGGCAGTTTCGAACCGATTTCCCAGACTGTAAAGATGTATGTGTATGGAACTGTTACATCCCATTTTTTATGGCATTCTGGCTTTCATGGCAATCTGGTTTGAGGTACTCTGAGTTTCTGAGGTGAGTTGGCAAATGTATTAGATAGCAGCATGGAGACTACTATAAGATAGTCTCCATGATAGCAGTAAACATATTAGCCACATATATGCAACTCAGTGTATGTAGCCACGACTGAGTTGCACATCCTTACTGGGACAGACATCGGTACCGCCCTTTTCTTCGTGGCCAAACATGACAAAATGTACAATTGACTATGGCATTTAACGGGTTGTAAACATGTCAAATATACTTCTCTCCCCCGACACTAAGTATCTGGCTCATTCCTGCAGCGCAAGTACACGTAAATAGCACCAAATCATGTCACTATCTTCCTATCACGTTCAAATGTTGAAAATGGCAGAAATGCAAGAAACGCTCCAATGCGCATGCTCCGAATTAAAACGGAACACTTTACGATATGTCGTATAGAAGAAGGCGTCATCAGCTGCTGGGGTAACCGAGATGGAGCTTGACCACGTGCGTTAGGCCCCGCCCACTAGCTGATGACGTCTTCTTGTTTACGACATATCGTAAAGTGTTCCGTTTTAATGCGGAGCATGCGCATTGGAGCGTTTCTTGCACTTCTGCCATTTTCAACATTTGAACGTGATAGGAAGATAGTGACATGATAATGGTGCTATTTACGTGTACTTGCGCTGCAGGAATGAGCCAGATACTTTGTGTCGGGGGAGAGAAGTATATTTGACATGTTTACAACCCGTTAAATGCCATAGTCAATTGTACATTTTGCCATGTTTGGCCACGAAGAAAAGGACGATACCGATGTCTGTCCTATTAAGGATGTGCAACTCAGTCGTGGCTACATACACTGAGTTGCATATATGTGGCTATAAAAATTTGGGCGTAAATGACAGTATATGAATATACTTGATCAAAACAGATAATACCACCAAAAAGAGCTAAAGTGGTTCCAATAGGATTTAGCGTGCGAAGCATGAAGCCCGCTAGCTGGTCTAGTAATGTAAGGTTTTAACGGGATGTAAGTGTGTTCTTTGTACTGTAAATTGTGTTCGTTGAGTAATTAGTGGTATGGCGGTGTGTTAGCCACATACATGCAACTCAGTGTATGTAGCCAAAACTGAGATGCACATCCTTACTAGGACAGACATCAGTACCGTCCTTTTCTTCGTGGGCAAACATAACAAAGATGTACAATTGACTATTGCATTTAACGGGTTGTAACCATGTCAAATATACTTCTCCCCCCCCCCCCCGACACAATGTATCTGGCTCATTCCTGCAGCGCAAGTACACGTAAACAGCACCAAGTTATGTAACTATCTTCCTATCACGTTAAAATGTTGAAAATGGCAGAAGTGCAAGAAACGCTCCAATGCGCATGCACCGCTTTAAAACGGAAATAACACGAACACTTTACGATATGTCGTAACGAAGAAGACGTCATCCGCTAGTGGGCGGGGCCTAACGCACGTGGTCCAAGCTTCACGTGCTTCGTGGAGTTTCTGTGACATTGGGAAATGGCCCACTAGCTGATGCCGCCTACTTCTTTACGACATATTGTAAAGTGTTCGTGTTATTTCCGTTTTAAAGCGGTGCATGCGCATTGGAGAGTTTCTTGCACTTCTGCCATTTTCAACATTTGAATGTGATAGGTAGTGACAGGACTTTGTGCTACGTGTACTTGCGCTGCAGGAATGAGCCAGATATTTTGTGTCGGGAGAGAGAAGTATATTTAACATGTTTACAACCCATTAAATGCCATAGTCAATTGTACATTTTTGTCATGTTTGCCCACGAAGAAAAGGACGATACTGATGTCTGTCCTAGTTGTGGAAGTGCAACTCAGTCGTGGCTAAATACACTGAGTTGCATATATGTGGCTACTGTGTATCAGTGCGTAGGAATGTGTACGTATGTAAAGTACTGTTTCTTGAAAGTACCAGTAAGTAAACACATAGTTGTTCGTAAAGTATGGTGTCCCGTTTGGGCAATCAATATATAAGCTATCATCTGATTTCGGCTGTATATGCGCATGCGCATGACTTTGTACCAGTATACTGTAAGAACGGAATTGTTATCTGCAGGTCCCATTTTGGTGTATTCTGACAAACTACGGAGTCCACGAGGTGTCGTTGTCACTTGTTACCTTCTGTTCAGAGCAACGACCACAGATTTGACCGTTCCGGGCTACAAGCCCGGGGTCTAAGGTTGTGCCGGTAGTCGGTAGGACGGTGTAGGCGTTTTATTGCACGTAAATGTGCTAGGCATTAACTGACGCAGCTTATGTCAAAACGTACTTGAGTTTGGGTAAACGGACCGGACTATATTTGTAAACTGTGTTAATGGACAATTGTCTGAATTTGTTTTGTGATTTTGGTTGTTTTGAAAAGTAACAGTCACGTCAGATGTGATTTTAGTAGAGAATATAGTGGTCAAAGATGTAGTACTTTTGGATTTATATACATGGGCATCGCTAGGATTTTTGAAAGGGGGGTCGATTATAATAGGACTTTAGGCGGGGGTCCAGGGGCCGCCTAGGCCCCGGAAGCTTCGGGGTCCTAGATCGCCGGAGATGCGTTCTAAGCGTTTTCCCGGAATTAAATCTGAACATAATGTATGCAGATTTAGGGTTATATTATACAGCTCTGAGACCTTAGATGGCCTGAGATGCATTCTGAGCGATTTCCAACAATTAAACTTGTATTTTATTCTCTTGTCATCTTGAAAACACAATAATAACGCTTTGGGCCTATATACCTCGTAGACTAACCCAGTGGCGTCGGAACGTAATTGAAAGTGGGGGACCACTATCACAGCCCAGCAGGCGGGGGTCCAGGGGTCGCTTAGGCCCCGGAAGCTCCGGGGTCCTAGATAGCCGGAGATGCGTTCTGAACGTTTTTCCGGAAATAAAACTGATCATACTGCATGCACATTTATGATTCTAATTTCACGATTTTTTTTCGCAGTTATAAGCATGCATCGATATTGAAAACATCGCACCTCATGCCTTCATCCATTTGACGTTCTAGTTATATTTAAAACATACAAAACGATGACTTATAGTTCTTGGGAGGGAAACCAATATGCCTACAGATACGATTCATTCACACAAAGATAAAACAAGGAAATCCTCACAGCCCAACAGGCGAGGGTCCACGAGCTGTTTAGGCCCCGGAAGCTCCGAAGTTCCAGATCTCCAGATTTCCCAGAAATAAATTCGAACGTAATGTATGCAGATTTATGGTTCTATTTTCACGTATGTTTCGCATTTATAGGCACTCATCGATATTGAAAAAATCATACTTCATGCCTGAATCTATTTGATTGTTTAGTTATATTTATCACATAAAAAGAACACATAAAAAACCGATGACCTTTACATCATGGAACATTAGAACCAATATGATAGCGATTCATTTACACAAAGCTAAAATGAGCGATCGTCACAGCCTGACAGGCGAGGGTCCAGGGGCCGCCTAGGCCCCGGAAGCTCCGGGGTCTCCGGTTGCCGGAGATGCGTTTTACCCGTTTTCCCGGAAACAAATCTGAACACAATGTATATAGATTTATGGTTCTATTTTCACATTTGTTTCGCATAAACCGGCATCGATATTGAAGAATATGCCGGACTCCATTTGACTTCCTGGTTTGACACAAACAAAACGGGAATATAACACACCCCTACACGTCCTGGCACTATATCTGTAATTTTTATGTGGGGACATGGTCAGTTAGGGATGCTGAACAGTGGGTGACCAAAAGATATTCGGGCCCCCTAAATCAAAAGTGAGGGGTGGGGGGGGGGGGGGGGGCTGGCCCCTCCGCTTCCGACGCCACTGTAACCATGTTAAAATGATTAAAACTAAACATCATCAGATCACTTTCCGATCCATATGTCATATGTCATTTCATGACTGTGAACATTAAACTTTTGCTAAAAATATCACAACAATGTTGTGTAGAATATCAAACTGTGTATCATGGACTATATCTCGTGGCCATGGTGAAATACTGACTAGAAAAAGAATTAAACTGATATATATACAGCGAAGTTTCAGTTTATTGCCCGTTTTGCACTTCGCCAACGGTAGACCGAGGCTGCCGATGCTTCATTACCAAATCCACACGCATCGAGCAGAACAAAAAAAACACACCAGTTATAGTGTTAATGATCAATTGAATAGTAAATTCGCCTGCTTTATCCGTCGAGGGTTCCCCTGCAGTATCCGTCAAGGGTGGAGTCTCATGAACAGAGCTACAGCTCTTTCATAATCCACTTTATTACCATAAAACGGAAAGTCGTGGTAAACCCATTGTTGAGCGAACTGACGCGTCACTACTGGAACGGAGCATGCTTACGTGCCTGGAAACGGACATTTTTTATTTCTTTCTTTTCCCTTTTGCTTTTTTGTTTTGTTTTGGTTTTCTCTGGGGTTTTTTTTGGTTTTTTTTTTTGGTTTTTCTTCTGTTTTTTTTTTTGGCGCGACCAAGGGGGGGTCGTTCGCGGCCCCCCCCCCCCCTAATATAAAGTGTAAATATTACTGCAGTAAACTGTGTGTTTGGATTTGTCTATTGGCCTTCGTCTCTCAACCATCTTGCGACAAGTACGATGTTACAATGGCAGATTATCAAGAATTATCCATGAGCAATATGAAGAATAATATATTTTTCTTACAACCAATGGTTTGTTCATGTAGCTGCTCCATCATTTTCAGCTTTACTAATGATACTTCATGTTGCCGCTACGTTTACACGTAGATATCCAGTTAAGCATCGCAACGAATGATGATGCTTTTTACTCGCACTATACAGCTGCTCCGATGTATTATTACAACATGAATGAAAATTGCTTCCGTATTCCTGAGATAACCCCTCTCCATGGCCGCCATGTTTGATATTTGGTCACAGTTGTTCAATATATTGACACGATTCGACAGGCTGCTTTCTGCGTAGAAGTGATTTTGTGTCATAATTTTGGGTGAATATTTATGCATGTTGTGGAATAATTTCATTCTGATTCACTGACCGTTTTTATCCACCGCTGGACCCCGGTAGGGGAATATACTATCGCTGTATATGTGTGTCTGCGTCCATGTGTCAATTTTTCCTGTTACCCCAGCCATTTTGAAAAGTATTGACTGCATTCACTCTCAGTTCTGAATGAAATCCTCGTCCTATCGATTTTGATATCATTAGGTCGGAGTTAAATGACACAGACCAACGCTACCTATTTTAGTGTATTACCAGCTATTTCTGCTGAACAAATTTCTGACTCCCCAGATAATCAGTATTGTAGAACAGGAGTACTCTCCCCTCATTTCTGTAAAGTGCAGTAGCTGCTGTTGAATTATTGTTTATCAAAGTATATTTATAATAACATAACCTCTTGGATAGGATAGTATCCATTTTGTGAACTGTTTAACCGAACACAGGGAGAGCTTCTCTTTTCTCTGTTGTGTTAAAAAAAAAAAAAAATTATGACATTTATTTAAGGACTTTGTGAAGGCATCATTTCATGCGCTCAAAATATGATACAACATAAAAAGGATATGCTACACTCCCAAGTTCCCATATCTACAGCGATTATTGAAACCTATTCCCAAGAAATGATTCCCTCACGTCTAAGAGATATAACAAAACAACTTATTTCCCTAAATAAAAGCTAACCAAATTATTTAGCATTCACAGTGCAATGGAAAATAGCTAGAAAGTTTGTGCTTTTGAATCTTCCAAAATTAGTTATCTGTTGAATATTCACTGTACTGGATGGTTCTGTAAACCAAAGCTATTACATCAAGTGCAGTCAATTCAGGAAAGATGTCTTTGGAAAGTAAAAGAGTGACAGGCTTCCAACGACAAACTGGACTGGTTGAAACTCTCCCAGCGTGATAATTTCTTCAGTGTGTTGCCTGCGTGTAATAATATAATATGATAAAAAATAATTGTCTAATAATTATTAAAATTATAATAATAATAATAATGTAAATATTATTATTATTATTATTATTATTATTATTATTATTATAGTTTAGTATTATTCTGGCTCTAATAATTGTAATATGGATTCTATAGATGAAATGCATAATTTTACAAGAGGAGTGTTTAGATCCACAATTCCACTCTCCAGATTTCCATTATAGAAGAAACTTGTCAAACAGTGCTATCCCATCGAACGCCTCCATTTCTCGTATTCTGTGATGAATATCGTACCCTGACAATAAAATACGATCGTAGAGTGCAACATCTCTGGCGCTACGCTTCGTAACTTGTGTCTAATTCCTTTTAACCCGGGGCTGGGGTCCTTTGAATATCATTTGTTTTACATCCCCACGGTGTTCGAATGAACAGTCACAATCCAATCGTGACTGAGATACGTAATCGTGACTGAGATACATAATCGTGACTGAGATACATAATCGTGACTGAGATACATAATCGTGACTGAGATACATAATCGTGACTGAGATACATAATCGTGACTGAGATACATAATCGTGACTGAGATACATAATCGTGACTGAGATACATAATCGTGACTGAGATACATAATCGTGACTGAGATACATAATCGTGACTGAGATACGTAATCGTGACTGAGATACGTAATCGTGACTGAGATACGTAATCGTGACTGAGATACGTAATCGTGACTGAGATACGTAATCGTGACTGAGATACGTAATCGTGACTGAGATACATAATCGTGACTGAGATACATAATCGTGACTGAGATACATAATCGTGACTGAGATACATAATCGTGACTGAGATACATAATCGTGACTGAGATACATAATCGTGACTGAGATACATAATCGTGACTGAGATGCGTAGCTTGTAAAACTGCTGGGAAATTCATTTGGATAAAGAATAAGTGATTAGGATTTTATGTAAAGAACATCGTCATATCTTGCTTGCATCATCGAAAAACGTTCAAAGTTTCTCTGTTGTAGGGAACCATCTCGTGTTTTTTTATTTGATACACATTTGGAATGGGTGCTGTCATACGTTATATAGGTATTTCGAATATTGACGCGGATATTCTTCTATGGACGATGGCTAAATATTGAAACGTTCTCCAACAGAAGTACCAGGAGTACAAAGACCGCGAAAATTTATTTGAGCAGTTTAGTTTTTCTTGCTACCAACAAAGCAAGATGCTAAGATTTTGAAATATTCAGGGTAAATTGGAGAAATTTGATCATATCCATTATATCTTTGGTGTTTAGCAGTTTTACATGCTTCTAAATATAGTAGTTTTTCTTATAGAACTTCGACATGGACGCGAAATGTTTTGATAATACATTATCGCAATATAGCTATTAATGGAGAGAAAGATCTGTCAGGTTGAAGCAGTAAGAATGGATGATGACATCGTAAAGGCCTTAAGGTGAATCCCAAGTCGTACCATATTTAAACAATAACCATAACCAGATTGAGGTAAAGAATTTACGTTATTATGATGAGAAATGCCCAGTATTCGAGGAATTATTAATGTGTAATTAGTAGTAGTAACTAGTAATTACTAGTTGTGGTAGTGCGATCTCAGGTAAGCAAGTGGTGATAGGATTCCCATTACTATTGTGAATTACCTGATTGCTAGAATAACATCGTTTTTAAATTACTTTTCACGTTTTAAATTTCTATCCTTATATCATCCGCTGCCATTTTCCATCCTTTTCGACCATCCTCTTTTCTTCCGCCACCTTCCTGTTTTCAACCTCACCCGCCTTTCCCACTACCATCATCCTCCACCATCATGACCCTTTTCACCACCTCCTTCTACCACCCTGCTCTAGTGCACTTCCGACCATTCTTCCACCTGCCTTTCCTTATATCACCCGCTGCCATTTTCCATCATCTTCGACCATCCTCTTCTCTTCCGCCACCTTCCTGTTTTATACCACACCCACTTTTTCCATCATCACCCACCATCGTGACCTTTTTCATCACCTTCTTTCTTCTACCACCCTCCTCTAGTGCATTTCCGACCATTCTTTCATCCACCCCATCATTTTCTCCTCATTCGCCATCTTCCTCCCTTCTACCACCCTGTCGTTTGCATTCCCCACCATTCTTCCCTTACCATCATGCCCTTTTTGTCACCTTCCTCTCTTTTATTACACATCGCAGTCGCACTAACCTTCATTCTACCACCATTCTATCCTTTTTCGCCACCATCCTATATTCTGTGAGCCACTCATGTGCCCTACCCGCCATTCTTCTACCACCCTCCATCATTATTTCCTCTTTCGTCGCCCTCCTCTCCTCTACACCCTCCTGTTGTGCACTACCCGACATTCATCCTCCAGCCTCTTCTCCTATATCATCCTCTCATACGAAGGATAACATTATTGGTATGTTTCTTTGTTGCTATAGTTGCCTGAGTTTCCCCTTCACACAATCTATGTGAAATTCGGTAACAAAATTTGAGAACAGTACCGGTATATAAGGATTCCAAAGGATACTATTTGTCCAATCCTTATGGCACCTATTCTTATGGGATAATGCAGAACTTATCGACATCTGTTCCATTCAAAGTCTGTTCCTTCTCAGTCACCAAGCGCTGTATTGACGATCTTCTCGGTGTAGATAATCTATATAAATGAAGCAGTGAAGGATATATATATATATATCCACCTCCACTAGATTTGAATGAGACAACATATACCCCTAATGAAATGTGACGAATTCAATCAACATCACACGACGGTACCGCTGAAATTTGTAAAACAGTGCTATCGCACCAAGCTCCCCAACTCATCCCCAGCTTTTTACTTGAACTTCAGCATGGGGATTACAATAAGCGCATTACTAGTAGCATAAGGGAAGAGCGTCAGGTAAACATAGACAAAACATACTTTAACCCTATCTGGCCTGGACTTTTTGGGACCTGTCCAGGCCTGGGGGGGGGGGGGGCGAAATGGCCCCCCTAATTATTTTTCTTACCCCTTGAGCTAGGGAGCTGAAACTTATCACACTATACCCTTGGGTCAAGCTCTACCAGAAAATGTAAAATGTAAAAAATCCAAGATGGCCGCTCTGATGACGTCACAGTGACGTCATTTTCAAAAACGGCGTTTTTTGGTCGATTTTTCGGTCAGATTTTCCGAATTTTTTATTTATGCAATTTCCCTGCAAAAACTGCACGATAAATTAGTAAATATTAATGTGATGTGAAATAAAATAGTTTTTGCCCGCTTTTCATTGCAGAAAAGCAGAAATGTGGAAGAAATATGACAAAAACATAACTTTTCTGGTACCCAACGTGGCCGCCATCTTGAATTTACCCATGATCCTCTGCTCGGGGGGTTATGCAAATAGGCTCAAAATGACCCCAATATGATAAACTATAAAGTCACGGAGTTTCAGCTCTCCATTTTTTGTCGTTCCGGAGATCGTGCAGAAAGTTTGGTAATAATGGCTCTCCCCCCAGGCCAGGTAGGGTTAAGTATAACTGTGGACCGGTTTGGGCAGGTGGTCCGAGGTATAATACACACAAAGAACAATCCGTGAATAGGAAGAACATACCATGTACGTCTTTAATTACCTGGTGGATGCAATGTGTTTACATATGGCGCACGGAGTATACAGAACATTGGGTGTGGTCATTTATAACAAAACTCAACTAGCATAATTTAGACGACAACACACGATACATCACTCAATAACCTTTAAGGCCAGATCAAAATTGTTGATTATACGAGTGTTATAACCACCATATGTGCTGTCGCTCACACTACAATAGTATAAATATGCAATCCAGAGCGTTACATCTATTTTTTTTTAAATACTCTCATTGATAACCTTCTATGTCTGGGTTACAAGCGTCTGGTCCGTCATTCATAATTCAGCCGTCGTTCATTAAAGAACATCCGCGTGCATAATCCAAAGACCTATTCCATATTCCATATAACTGCAGTAGAACCAAATTCAAAAAGACAATCATAGTATACATAAACAGGGGCTAGATTCCTGCAAGAGAGAAGCGCTCAACAGTTTTCACTGATGCCGGCAAGACCTCATGATGTTCCAAAAATACCATATGTGTATATATTGGTAAATAATAGTCTGATGTGAGATAAAATAGTTTTTGCCCACTCTTTCTAGCAGAAAATCAGGAATTTTAAAGAAAAATAACGAATAAAAATCACTTTTCTGGTACACTACATGGACGCCATCTTGCGCTTAACCCATAATCCTCTGCTCGGGTGGTTATGCAAATAGGATCAAAGTGACCTCATTATGATAATCTACAAATTTACGTAGTGTCAGCTCTCATTATTTTGTCCTTCTGGGGTAGTGCAGCAAGTTTGGTAGGGGGACCATCATGTCTCCCCCCCCCCCGAAAGGTTAACTTATTCGCTGACAGTTCACCACTGTAGACCAGAGACCCAGATATAGCCCTTTCCAGAAAGTCTCTCAACCCCCCACCTACGCGGAGGAAATGCCATTCTTTAAGGTTAGAGATATGAAAACTGCTTTCGGGAAGTAGCCGCATCGGTTTCAATAATATATTGGTAAGCTATTCCAGAATATTTGCTTGAAAAAACATTGTTCATATTTTCCACGTGAACCATGACTTGGGACTCTTCTTTATCATACAGTATGGCCAGGCAGGGGACCTGCATATCTGAATAGGCATTCAGGCATGAAATCTGAACGAGAGCTATTATATAGCTGTATATATCATCCTCAACCATCCTGGGCCACAAGGTGTTTGTGTCATGGTAGTCCTATAACGATTTGCAGGCGAGTTTTGTGAAATATTTACCAAATTCTGTGTCTGAGTGCGTTGAACTTGATCTAACACTGATCGAACAATTTGTGAAACGACGTTGGACATTCCAAGCTCAAATGGATTATATGATGCAAGTTTCTGCCATTCGAGGAGGATATCAGAGATTAGTAATTTCATGGAAAGGTTTTGCCTTCTGTGTTGTGTCAGGCTTTTTTATTTACTACATCACCAGTCAAGGTGAGAACATGCATATTCTTTGGAATCCATGCTCGTATATCTTCTAGCTTTATAGCTAAGATACTCCCTTCCCTGGTAGCTATGCCGCTTGTCTATTCTTTACCATACCGATAACAAAAATATGATTATCCGCACTTACTTTTTAGCTTGGCGATCTTCCTGACATGATTGTTTGTTGAGAGAACGGTACAAAGAATATAAATCAACCTAAATTACCGCCGAAATAGTCTTTCAAAGAAAAAAATCGAATTTAATGTGACTATGTATATGGGCATTCTCCCACACAAAGATTAGTTTATGTTTATGTTTATGGGAATTGTCTCACATAATTAGTACTGAAGCGCACGCATACCCCAGTTATGTGTTGGAGGACTTTTATTATCCAGTATGTAACCGAGCTGGAGATGAAGTAAATTCGATTTATTTTATGCTGAAAGATAACGATTTCGGTGTCCATTTGAGTTGAATTATATAATCTTTGTACTATCACAACAAAAATCAAGTCAGAAAGGTGGAAAAGTTAAAAGTAAGTGGGCGATAATCATATTTTTATTACTGGCAAGGGAAAGAATAGGCAACGAGGGAGGAGAGTATAAGTATCTATGAAAGCTGGCTACTACCATTATGCAAAATGCTCCTTTATAATCGAGTCAATATATATATGTGCAGATTTCCACAGAATTGAAAGCAGAATTATTGTGCAATGCTATTATGATGATATTTAAGTAGTGGGTAGTCAGGAAATTCTGTCCGATTTGTGAGGGTCTCAAATGAGGGTCCTGCTGAGTGACGCGCCACCCAGGTCAAAGGTCATGCGAAGGTCGCATTCGGTGACGTCCGGTCACGTGAACAAGAGCTATCTCCTCCTACCTATGAGACCCCAGTGACTCCCAATGTTAATTGGACAATGTTATTCCCAATGGGAAACCCACGCATGGACATTTGCGGTATGGGTTGTGGCTCTTGTTTTCTTCATCTCGAGCTGTAGAACACGATGGGAGGGGTCCCGAGGCCAAGGGTTGAACAATTTTGTTGGAAAGTTACCGTGCTCATGCGCACTGGGCAAGTACCGCTGGGGTGGACGTTTTGGGGTCTCAGTGGACCCCTAGTGATCCGATTGGGTCGTATGAGGTGTCATCGTGAAGCATTCGTCGGGGAGTGTCCATCTGGACGGGTGTGGAGTAAAAGTATCGCAATGGTGCTCATGCGCAGACCGGAAATTATGAGAAAAGGACATTGAAAGGGACGTTTTAGGGTCGAGGTGGACTATCCGTGGTCCGAATGGACCGTGGGAGGTATCAGTGTGAAGCTCTCGTGGGGGACCATCCGACTGGAATAGTGTGTCGTCCGTTTTCATCATTCTAAGCATGTCTGACCGTAGTATAGAAAGCAGACATTTTAGGGGTTCGTTTGTGAGTGATTGATCCCTTACAAAAAATCTTATAGGCTCCCATAAGATTGTGACCCAAAATCCTATAAGGCAGTTGTTGAAATAAAATGAACCTAAGAATAAAATCATAAAAAAGGAAATAAAGTAGCAAGTGGCTGGCTTATGCCACCGATGAAATTGTGCTAAAATATGTGCTGTGAAGCGAAAACTACTGGTTATATAGGGGATTGAAACCAAGTACCCGGATAATTCTGTATAGCAGTTTGCAGCGCCCTCTATTCAATATGATTGGTTGAAATTATAGTAGCCCGTATGAAAAGACCAATATTTTGCAGCGCCCTCTATTTAATTCTGATTGGTTGAAAATTCTGGGCTGCACATGCGTATTGTTATAATTAAGCTGGCCATCAAGCATTGAAGGTGTGGGGCCTGAAATAGGCTCAGTCGTCAAAGAGAGAGAGAGAGAGAGAGAGAAAAAAAAATAAGCGTCGTAATCGGTGAATAAATGACTCAACAAATATGTATTAGACGAATATCAACGGAGACGAGCGCGTACCAAGTGCTCTCTAAGGTTCGCTTGCCTACTGTATACGGCTTTAATGGCCGGTAGTAGGCCAGATAGTTTCATATTCAATCTATCTTAAAGATTTCCAATAAAATGTATAGTTGAATGTGCAGAAGGCGAATATGGAATGATTAGTGGCAAATGTGAAGATCGTTTTGGTACTTTTTTACACCTAGGCTTGTGGAAGAGTTGAATAACATCGCTTTTAATTTTCCGAAGTTTACGATCAGAATAGCTTCTTTTTCTTAGTGCCTGAATCAAAATAGAGCAAGCCAACTGATAATCGCATACATTATTACAAATACGCAAAAATCGCAAAAACTGCGATTTAACAATGCCCCGGAAAGTATAATGCGGATGAAAGGAACTCCGATGCAGCAACTAGTGGCTGTCTGTGGGCTTGAAATAAACTTTCGTATCTAAAATTCCCATGGAATTGAATCGGCTGCCTTTATATACCTTTATATAAAAATATCTCACCCTCAGGGGATTTCTTCCAGGGGCGCATGCCAATCTTCATATGAGGTCCCCAAGCCTGGGGTTTCCAAGCTGACAATGCACACAATCATGACAATGGCAACCCACACTGCCTTGATGAAACTAGGTACATCTGAAAGTGATATTGAGACAAGAGATATGGATATTTCTTTGTCAAAGTCATGCTGTATGACCCATTAAATTTGACTGCAATTATATGGTGAAGTACATTATTACAACCAGTCCATATAGCAATATTTATTGAGGCCAATATCAATTTTGTAATATGCCAAGTATATCAAGGGAAACTTGTTGATAATAATAGCTGATGCTCATGGTGGGTCCACTTCACAAGAGTTCCATTGTTCAGCTCAATTTTTTGCTTATTAAGTTATGAAAAAAAAAGAAAAAAATATAGTTATATTTATAACTTACTTACCATCACTAACTGCATTCATCTCCATTTGCAATACAGTTCTTCAAACCTCCATAGTCCTAGCTTAACATGAACAAATCCACCTGATTTTTGCACTTGTGGTCAGCCATTTTTTCTCATGTTGTTTTATGGTTACTGTATCGGGTCGAAGCTTCAAAATCTCGATTTTTTTTGTCTTATAGCAGAGTACACGGTCAAGCCTACAAGTTGGGGAGAATAAGAAATTATTAAAATTAGTACATTGTAGTAAAAAAAACATGACTTTTTAAAACTCAAGCCATTCGTGGTGCAGTAGGCTGATTGGTTTTTGGCCGTTTTCTCCGTTTAGTTTTTCGACAAAAAGTGTTTTTTCCCGTTCTAATTTCTCTCTTGTTATTTGATGTACCAACATGAACTTTGGACACAATATTCCAATCATGTAGATCTTCAAACTTATGCCTCAAATTTGATAAGTTCGGCCCTGTTCATGAATTATTCATGATTTTGTGGAGAGGGGTCGAGTTTTTGTAGATTTTTTCAATCTTTCAACTTTGCACAACGATAAAATAACTTCTAGGCCCTAACTAAAAAACTGAGGCAACCTATTTTTATTCAAATGGTAAAGTTCATTATTCCAAAAAAGTAAGTTTATTTGATGAAAACTGAGAGAGAGCACGCGGATTTGAGGACTATACTTTTCCAAATGGCATCATTTATCTTTAAATAAATTGATTCTTGTAATAAATTCTATTTATTTGTCTAAATTCTTTGAATTACTGTCTTTCAGAAAAATTATAGGTTTATATGGATAGAAAAAAAGCACTGCCCCGTAATAAAGCAAAATTGTGATACGTACACATACACAACTGGGACCCGATACAGTAACCTTAAGATTATGGCGGCGCCCCCGGTGTTCAATTAAAATATCAAGGGCAGATAACTCCACCCATTTCGATGAGACAGTAAAGAGGCAAAAGACTATCAGTAACAGAAATTATATATATATAATATTTAAATAATTGATAATAATGAAGAGGACAATATAAAGTGTTCTTTAACGAACATTTTTTGTTGCTGACATTATGTTAGAACTGATTTTTCTAAAATATTTTTCCCATTTTGTCCAATTTTACTATAAAATCATCGATTTGGACTGATTTTAAAATCTAAATTCAACAAAATTTCTTATCTACTATTTTGCTAACACTAATATTTGAGAGACTGATATTATTAATATCTTTATTTTATTCAAATGGAAACTCATGGTACAGATCACTTTTAAAGATCCAGTTCTGAGTAATTTGTCAGTAATCACATGTAAACATTTCACACAGTTGCAGCTATTTTGAGCTGTGAAGTTCAACTCTGATGTTTAGTGATTTCATGCAAATTTGATTTGATGTCACTGAGTGAAATTAAATCAACCATCAGCCAAGCCAATTAGAAAACCTATTGAAACGAATTGCTATCCTATTAAGTCCAATAGGATTTTTCAGAATCTTATATGATTTTTTGTTATTTTATAGGATTTTCCAGAATCTTACAGGATTTTTCAGAATCTTACAGGATTTTTTAGAATGATTTTTCAGAATCTTATAGAATTTTTGTGAGAGATGGACCATCCTTGGTCCTAATAGGCCGTGTACGGTGTCAAAGTGACGCTCTCGTGGTGTGTCCACGTCATCTTTGACGTCATCAGTAGGAGTAGTAGCCAAAGTGGACATTTTGTGGCAGTGACGGAAGGTGTTTGAGATACCATCTGTGGTCCAAATGACCCGTGAGGCGTGCCCAACCCCGTCTTAACGCATGGACGCACTAACGATGGTGAGTGAACCAGTGCGTGCGCGCGCGCGTGTGCGTGTGTGTATGTGTGTGTGTGTGTGTTTGTGCGTGTGTGTGTGTGTCTATCTGAACGCCTTATCTTAACGGCTTAAACGCCTATCGTAACGCCTTAACGCCTTTTCCGAACGCCTTAACGCCCTAGCATGACGCCTTGACGTCATGATGTATACAGATGATAGAACAACAACAACAAAGATGACAGGTCAATCATTTTATTATCTCCTCCAGTACATCGTGCCTACGATGGGGGAGCTGCGTTGGGTATGTTTACAATTGAAGTATGCTTTTGTCCAATCAGAAGCCCCCATCTTTCATATTCGTTCTTGCCCATTAGATCTATTCTCGGCTGCTCTTATCCAATCAGAAACCGCCATTTCAGAAAGTTCAATCTTCGTTCCGTGTAACCTAAGCGTCGTCGGTCAGCCCAGGATATTGTTCAAACAGCATGTCCTGAAACAGTTGTTTGCGCGTTCATGATGGACCTGTGCGTGGGTTCGCCATTTATGTTAAGACATAGAAGGGTATACTGTTCATAGATCGTCATGGCTGTTTTCCTGATGTTCGTGCGCATTTGGATGTACGCCTGTTGTAAGTTATACTGTCCGGCGTCTTGGATTATTGCAGCATGGCCATTAATAGATGCTGTCACAATAAGATCCCAGAAGGTAGGTTCTTCCTCACTTCTCTAAGACGCAGGCTGACGATGTGAGATCAAGCTCTCCATATCAGTAGATAGACTCTCAGCAGTTTCTGTTTCGGTATCAGTCAGCGGACTCTCAGAATCAGTTGGCATATTCTCAGCATCTGCATCGGCTTCTTGTGCATCGGTGACTTCAATCCCATGTATGTTCTTCTGGTGTCGCATCATATCGTACATCTGGTGAACGTGGGTTCGCTCTCAGAGCACGTATAAGCCATGCTGACAGTTGAACAACGACTGTGCACGTTTTGGGGATACGCTTGCTTTATGGACAGTAACGCTCGCCAACGCCCAGCTTAACGCTTCAACGCCCTGGTGAAAAAGCTCTGAAGCTCTGATTTCTATAGATATTCCATGGAATTGACACTAATTCATCGGAATGTAGAGACGCCCGTCAACGCTCGTCCTTACGCTTTAACGCCCGTCTCAACGCTTTAACGCCTTATCTTAGCACGTTAATGCCTTAGCCTAACGCTTTAA